>QLPG01031210.1:0-13987 GCA_003314385.1 Gomphus sp. MG54 | reverse complement strand
CAGGAGCTCATGCAGCAACAAGCCAGGAATGTCCAATGCGCAAAGCAGCCCTGGACTGCCATGCGCGCAAACTTGCTGAGGAAGGTCCCCTTTTTGAGGCCTAATTTAGCCAACCACACACTCTAAACCAGCTGCACCTGACCACTGTTTGACACCCCAGTCCCTGAAGCGTGATGTTTCTGCAAAACACTTTGACCAATATACCCTTCGCACTGCCAATCCTGGCCCACCCTTTTTGGACTGGACATGAGCCATCTGTGGTGTTCTGGCAACTTGCTGGCACACCACAGAAATAAAAGGGGTCTCGTTTTCCCCTACACTCACAAAACCCAGTTGTCATATCTCCTCATATCACGTATTCTATCTGCTACAGTTCCTAGTAGATAACTATCCCTCACACAGTACTATTGTTTTGTAGTTAGAGTACACCATAAGCGCTTGCGCTTCCAGCACTATAATTGAACCTCTCTCTCTCTCTCTCTCTCTCCTGCCATTGCTTCTTTCCATCCACTGGGTGCATCCTCTGGGTGCATGGCAGCTTGGAATGCTCGCTGAGTGGAAAGATCTAACGCAATCTCAAAAGCATTGAGGAGGGGAATAAACTCGTCTGTCATCCCATATACGTAGTTTACTGACTCGATTATGCAAGTGCCAGACAGCGTATCTTGATCTACATTGGCATCACCGATTATGTGAGTGCTGGACGGTGTATCTTTGTCTTTGTCAGTGTCACCGATTACATGAGTGCTCGACTGCATATCATTGTCTTCATCGGCGTCGCCTATGACAACATTTTCGGAGGCGGTATCATGCACCCGGCTATTGTTTTCTACACCCCCTTGATCCGCCATTTGGGGTGGATCATTCCTTCTAGGTGTGTCTTCTCTTACTTCTTCGATGTTTCCCTGGTTGATTTGGCCGCCTTTGGGTTGTCTGCGAGCGACAGGGTGCGTTGTACATCGAGTTGATCCTAGTAATTCAGCGTAATCCATGACTCTTGACCTTCGGATCGGGCGAGATCCTTGTGCAACTAGGGGTTCTGCTATAGCATGGTGTACTGGTTGAATTTGGAGTGCAGGATGAGGGAGTTGGGGTTGAGCCACTGAGTTTTGAGGATCTGGGTCAGGTGCTTGTGGATTTTGTGGCCACTGGTCATCACTTTTGGGTACATCACCCCCTTCATTTGGCCAGCCAGCATATAGTGAAACAATATCAGTGTTTGCACCTATGCCAGGGAATGATGACTCATTGAAGATGACATCCCTAGATACTGATACTCTATGTGTTGTAGGGTTGTATACTTTCCACCCCTTGAATCCTTCTTCAAAACTGAGGAATATACATTTTTAGTGCAAGGTCCTAGCGATTCACACTCCCTTTTCAGAATGTGAACTTATGCTCAACATCCAAATGTTCTATACATGGTAAGATCAGGCTTCTGTCCTTTCCATACTTCATAAGATGTCGTGTTGGAGAGTGCCGATGATGGTGTTACATTAAGGATGTGTGTGAGGTAAAGGACAGCTTGCCCCCAGAACCCCACTGGGAGCTTCGCTTGGTTAAGCATGCTAATTACTCCTTCAGCAAGGGTTCGATTGAGACATTCAGTGACCCTATTTTGCTGAGGTGTTGCTTTGGTTGTGTGCTGGTGAGAGATCCCCTTATCCTGGCAATATTTGTTAAATTCTGCTCCAATGTATTCACCACCCTTGTCATCTTGAAGTTGTTTGACTTTTCTTCCGAGCTCTAGTTCAACTTTGGCCACATATTCCTTGAAGCACACAAATGCATCACTTTTCTTCCCCAGGAGGTATGCCTTTTTGAAACGACTGCTGTCATCAACAAGTGTCATCCAATAACGGTATCCATTGGGAGTTCTCTGCAGGGGACCGTGAATGTCCGAGTGTATCCGACCAAGCAGTTCACTGGAGCAGTTTGAAGAGAGTTTGGGAAATGGATTGCGATGATGTTTTCCAGCGATGCAGTGCTTGCACAGATCATGTAGCTTACTCTTTGGATCAATAATGATACCCTGAACAAGGTCCTCTTTGATGAGTTGTTCAAGTTGATCCTTGCCAATGTGCCCAAGGCATTGATGGAGGATGGAACGAGTGGTGCATGTGAGAAAGGTATATTCACAATGTAGTAGGGTTGTCCCATCGAGCATGCCAATGTTTCGATGTATGGATCCAGTGAACAGCGTAATGTTATTCTTGATAAAAGATATGCGCTCTCCTTCGATGATGATTTTGAGTTTATTTTGTCGCACAGCAGAGAGCACAGAGAATAAATTGTTCTCAAGATCAGGAACATATAACACTCGACTGAACTCTACAGATTCAGCAGGTTTTCCATCAATAACAGGGGAGAACACAACACTTCCCCTGCCAGTTGCCCATATGATGTCATTGTTGGCAAGTCATACAGGTACTCTGCATGGTTCCATATCATGAATCCATTCCTGATGTGGTGTCATATGTGCTGTTGCACCTGAGTCTGCATTCCAAGTCATGTCAGTGCATGTGGAAGTGCGTCGGCAATAAATGGGACTTGCGAGCTTGGCAGCCTGAGTGATGCTTACAGCTTCTTCGGAAGAATCGCTGGATTTATTCCCCTCATCAGCTGTATTAGCGCGTTTGGTGTCCAGTTTGTCTTTAGATTTTTCTTGCCTGTCACGTTGTTGCGCTCGGCAATCCTTTGTATTATGCGTAGTATGTTTTCCATGAAGTGAGCATTTGAATATGGCCTTGTTAGTGGAAGCTGTCTTGCCTTTTGCAGCAAGTGTGCCGGCAGATCCAGAAGGTGTTGATGCTGTAGCAATGTCATCCGATTGCATGAGGTTATCCACCTTTTGAAGCTCTGTGAGAACAGCATCCAGCGTGCTGACTCCCTTATGTGCAAGGGTATGTTTTAGTTGGTGTTGGTCATTGCTGCCGCCGAGTCCGATGATAATAATACTGATCACAAGTTCGTCAACTAGGTCCATGGTGGTGAATCCTAGTGTGAGCACAGCAGGTGTCTTAATGGTTCCATTAGCAACTGGAATGGCTGCTGTCATGGATGCTCCAGGAGGGAGTAGATTGCGAAGGAGGTTTGCCATGCTACTACATCGTGCACTGTACTCTGAGAACATCTCGGTTTCATGGCCTGAGTCACTCATGCAAAGAGAAAGAAGTTGTTGAGTGGCAAAGAGGCGTGAGTTTGTGTCTTTTGATTCGTACTGGCTGAGGATCGTGGTCCAGATGGCATGCACATTGGTCGGTTCAATGTTTGCAATAACGGTGCGTTGCCCTGCATCAAGAGTATCATGGAGGTAACCTGCAATTTTGCTCCTGTGACTTCTGAAATCTCTGACGTTTTTGTGATTATCAGATGTAGCTTTGGTAGGCAGCATCGGTTCTGTTTCTGAGCTGTTAAGGATCTCATACGCGTCATACTGAAGCACCTTGTTAATGCAGGTTTCTTTCCAGTCTTGGAAACGATCAGTTGACAGTTTGTTTGATGCAGCTAAAATTTGTACTGTGATATCGGCCATTGTGGTCGAGTGAGCGGTGTGGGAGTGAGATAGTGTGACAGACGTGGTCTGCAACGATAAAGGAGACATGATCCTGATTCGACAACGATGTCGTAGACAAGCGTTTGATTGTTAGACCATAGGTCGTTTATTGAACAAAGATTGATGTGACTTGGTTTCGTGGTTTAGATATGTCCGGGGCCTATAACCTAATAAACTTGGAAGCTAATCACATGAGCGATCACTGCGAGTGATGGTAGTTTGTTTATTAATAGTTCTACTATCATGTATATCATAGTCTTACCTGTGAGTGATGGTAGTTTGTTAAAGGGAACTCCATCACTCGCTGGCACTTAGCTAAGTGGCAGCCGGATAATAGAATATCCATTGTACCTTCTAATAAGCCCTGCATCAGGTGACTGTCTAGGACCTCTTCTACCATAAGTACTCTTCCTTATCTACTATTCTGGTGATGGGGGTGGCTTTGACTTTCAGCTTAGGATGGGATCTTTGGGGGCTGGAATGAGTTTTACCATATTGAAAACCAGGTGGAGGTGAGACAGGGATTGAAAGAGCTGAAGTTTGTATGCATGTCAAGCTTTGGTAATGCTGAGGATGTGGACTGGGAATGGCCCAGTCCTGCAGGCCTGGGGTAGTGGCTTGGCTTCAATGTACTCATGCATTGTGCCCTACCTGCCGTGCATGCCATGCATGCCACCAATTTGGGACAGAGGAGGTGCTTGGAGAGTGCCAAAGGTGCCAGCCTGAATTGAGGACTTTACAGTGGGAAAGAAAGGTAAGGGGCCTAAGCCTAGTTGATACCTAGAATGAGGGAGTATGTACATGCATATCCTACTTATATAGGTTAAGAAGCAACATGTGGAATAAGGAATGTGGGACAATAAGGTATACAGAGCATGTGGGGGTTATCATCCACAATGAGCAGAAATAGAATAGAGAAATGTAGGCAGGGATAGAACAATAAAAGTAGAATAATAGAATTGTGGCCAAGGATGGGACAATAGGGAGTGACCGATTGTAAAACAATAGGGTGGTGGCTGAGGATAAAACAAGGACAGGATGTCCTAAAGTAAGACGGGTCGAGGAGTAAGGAGCAGATGGGATAGGATTGATAGGTGGTGAATGAGGGGAAGTGGATGAGGAATGGGAATGAGGAGTATGGATGGTGGATGTGCCAAGCCAAGACCAGCATATCAAATTGCTTAGACACTTGTATGTGGATGTAGTCTGACTGCCCAGTTGTCACTGCCGATTTACTGGACCCTTGGCATGTGTACTTGACAATGCATGCCTTCTCTCCCTCCTCTGGATAATAAAGGGCCCTAGGTATCAATGGCTTAGCTTCTGAGATAGCTGAGTAGTCTGGATGTCTGAGGTGTCCAGGAAAACTTGGTCTCATACTTTATACTCAGGTACTGGCATTCAGTGTTGATTGTAGTACTGAGCCATGTCATCCTTGGCCTTTATGGACTTGGCCTCTTCTAGTGATTTTTTCATTCAGTCTTTGAGCTTGTTGACTGTTTCAACAAGTGACTCAGGTTCCTGGGGCTTGAATCCCATACATGAATGTTGTCCTATGTCTAGTATAAAGGGGGTCTGTTGGGTGGCCAAGTGCATGTGGTTGTTGTATTGGAATTTGGCCATAGGTAGCAGGTTGTCCCAGTTATCTTGGTGCTCATTGATGAACACTCACAGGTATTGCTCTAGTTCTTGCTTGACCTGCTCAGTCTGACCATCGCCTTGTGGATGGTAGGTGGTAGTGGCTGTCAGCTTTATTCCAAGGAGGCAGTACAGCTCTCAGATGAAATATGAGATGAACTGGGGGCTGTGGTCAGAGAATACTTGTTTGGGTAGTTGGTATAGCTTCCGCACATAGGAAAGGTAAAGCCAAGCTACTCCTAGGGTCATGATGATAGTATTAGTTGGGAAGAGGTGTGCTCTCTTGCTCACCGAGTCCACTATGTTCATGACCATATCATATCTGTGAGCCTCAGGGAGTTTGACTATGACATCCATGCTGATCATATCCCAATAGCATTTGGGGATCATGTTATGATATAAGGAAATGATATAGTTGTAATTCAAAGTAATATCTCTCAAAGGTGAAGCAATGGCAAGGTTCTGAATAGGGTTTGGCTTTAACTTGTGTGTTGTGCACATCAGACCACACTGGACCCTAAACTTGTAAAAGTGAGGGCAGAAATAAAGACTGAGATGAACAGAAGAAGTCTAGTCCAAATCTTAGTCGATTATCTGACTGAAGAATGGACTACTGGATGTACAAGATCTTATACTACTTTGTAAATCTATGAGGAGTTGACTAGATTCCTATAATAGATAAGAAAGTCTGAAGATCAAGAAAAGCAAGAACAGAATACTATTTCCCAATCTTGATCTCCTCTGTGACATTGAGGGGTGATATGTCACCCCAATTCCCAATGGAGTTACTGTCAAGCTTCGGCAATGCCGAGATGTTGGATGGGAATGGCCAGGTCCTACAGGCCGAAAGTAGTGGCTTTGGCTTCAATGTACCTGTGCATTGTGCCCTACTCTTCCGTGCATGCCACTGATTTGCAACAGATGGGGTACTCAGGAGGATACCAATGATGCCAGCCCAAGTAGAGGACTTTAACAGAGGAGGAGAAGGTGGAAGGGCCTAAGCCTGGTCAATACCCAGAATGAGGAAGTATGTACATGCATGCCCTACTTATATAGGTTTAAGAAGCGACATATGGAATAAGGAATATGGGACAACAAGGTATGCAGAGCATGTGGGTATTGTCCACAATGAGTAAAATTAGAATAAAGGGATGCAAATGGAAATAGAACAATAAAAGATAGAATAATAGAAATGTGGCCAAGGATAGGACAATAGGGAGTGCCTGACTATAAAACAATGGTTGCAACTGAAGATAAACCAAGGACAGTAAGTCCCGAGGTGAGGCAGATCGAAGGATGAGGAGTATGGGTGGTAGATGTGCCAAGTGAAGATTGACATACCAAGTGACTTTGCATGTGGTGTGGACAGTTGTATGTGGACGTAGGATGACTGCTTGGTCAGCACTGCCAAATTACCGGAGTTTGGTATGTGTACTTGACAGTTACCCTATAAGGAATGTAGCAACAGATTGGATATCAGAGAATAGAATGATAGAGCAGAATTGCAAAATAAGGAAAGTGGAGCAGAATGTAAAAGGAAAGTATTCAAGGTAATAAAAGTGTGGATGGATGTGCGAGCATATGAGGATGGACGTAAATGAGTAGAGTGCATTGAAAGTTGCATGTGACACCAAGACAGATACATGAGGTGCATTGAATTCAAAGGCTGAGGGCACATAGTTGAATAGGAAAATGAGGGTGGATTAGGCTGAATGGGCTGATTTGAATATTTGGGCATGCTGGTATAATGGTTGCTAATATTACCACAAATTGCAAAGTACTATAAATGGTACAGGAATTGAGGAAGGCTTGGTCCCTCTCTTGGTCTCCATCAAAGTCTGAAGGGGAGGTGGATCTGACTTGAGCATTTGCTTGGGGCATGGGGCATGGGGCAAGTGGTAGTTGTATGCATTGTAGGGTGCATATATGCACCTCACCCCTGAAAGATCAATCTGCAATATATTCTCATATTTGATTGATTTCGGTGTCAACCTGTGTGCAATTCAATTCAAAAAATTTCAATATATTAGTTGTATTTTTATCCTTAAAACTGAGGGATCTATGTTGTACCTACTGTGTATATTACTGATGCACACTTGCACATGCATGTGTCAAGTACACATACCGAGTTTCCGGTAACTTGGCAATGCCAACCGAGCAGTCAGTCTATGTCCATGCGCAAGTAACCAAGCTGCATACAAGTCACTTGGTATGCCAGTCTTGGCTCAGCACATCCATCATCCACATTCCTTGTTCCCATCCCTCATCCAGCCTTTCCTTACTCACCATCCATCAATCCCACCCCATCTGCTTGTTATTCCTCGACCCACCTTACCTTGGGACATTCTGTCCTTGTTTTATCCTCGGCCATGACCCTATTGTTTTATAGTTGGTCACTTCCTATTGTCTTATTCTTGGCCACATTCCTATTATCTTATTTTCATTGTTCTATTTTCATTTACATTCCTCCATTCTATTCTCGATCATTGTAGACAATACCCCCACATGCTCTGCATACCTTATTGTTCTTCATTCCTTATTCCATATCCTGCCTCTTAACCTATATAAATAGCACATAGATGTACATACCTCCTCATTCTGGGTATTGACTAGGCTTAGGCCCCTTTACTTTCCCTCCCTCTATTAAGTCCTCTACTTGGGCTGACATCACTCGACAGTCTCCCGAGTACCCTTTCTGTCCTAAATTGGTGGCATACATGGAGAAGTAGGGTGCAACACACGAGTACATTGCAGCCAAAGCCACTACAACTGGCCTGTAGGACTTGGCCAACTCCTGCCCATACCTTTGGCATTACCAAACCCTGACAGTATACCCAGAATCAAACTACTTCCCATGCCATCATTCCTTACAAATATGGTCCCACAAGAAATCTCTTTAATGATCTTTCTATCTCCTTATTCGGAACCAGGTTCCTCGGTAACCCCTTCTAACTGCCTAATCAATTCAGAGTCTGCTCACAGCTTCATGGGATGATCTTATTCTTGGAAAAATAAAATTTCTAGTATCTTTATTAACCCTATTCTCCTCAAATTCCTTAATGATACTACCAATTTGGTCATTACTGAATCCGTAGGAATTGCCTACTAGGTATCCATCAAGACAACTTCACACCCCAGCATTCCAACCAAGTACCAGTATAGATTTGGAAACCATCCACTTTAAAAAAATTTCAGTCTTTCCTGCCAACCTTGAAGCAATGCCCCATCCTTGGCAACCTATTTGGCATGCTTGATCAATCTGCATTTACTCACAATTTATTTGAAAAATTCCCTTTATGTTACTTTGTCTTTTAGAATCCTTCTTGATCTAGTACTGCTAAATGCATAGACATGTCCACTAGATTTTCCATCTGGACAACTTCAGTCCACCCATCCATCTGTTATGTTACTGGATCTGTTGGTTAGCAATATTTGGTCACAAATTGCTGACCTGCTATAATCCATTGATTAACAGGGTATTGGGCAGTATTACATTCTGTCATGCCACTAATGTTTTTAGGTACACCTTGTCAAGTCTACGATACCGAGCTCCGGCTCACTTGGTAATACCGACCGACTGACCCTTACCCATATCATCCTTCACTATCACATGGTTTTGGCTCAGTACATCTGGTACATTGTCTGGACCACTCCTCTCACCCTATCCCCCCACCCCCTACTATTCTCTCAATCCCTGTCCATTCCCTTACCCATTCTCCCTTGAAACATTTGCTATTCAATTATTAATTGGTTCATGGCCCTATTGTTTCATCTTTGGCATCCTCTATTGTTCTATTCTCACCCACTCCCTCATTATTTTATTTTCAGCCATAATTCATTATTCTATTCTCGCCTACATTCCTTATTCTATTCTTGATCACTGTGGACAATGCCTCCACATGATTTTTCATACCTTATTGTTCTCCATTCCTTATACCACCCTGTTCTACATCTTGCTTCTTAACCTAAATAAATAGTGGATGTATGTAGATAATTCCTCACTCTGAATATCAACTTGGTTTGCATCCCCTTGTCTGCCCTTCTCCTGTCTAAAGTCCTTCACTTGGGTTGACACTCTTGGCATCTTCTTGGGTCCCCCTTCTGTCCAAATCAGTGGCACACATGGAACAGCAGGGTGCAACACACGAGCACATTGAAGCCTAGCCACCCCAAACAGTCTGTAGGACTTGACCAACTCCTTGGCTTTACCGACTCATCCCAATGGCCTCAGTCTAGTCGGCACTTGCCACTGCTCCAACAGCCTCACCCAGGATCCTGTTCCATCACTGGAAGCTCTGCCAATAGCCCTAGTCAATGCAACTGCCTTTGTGCATGCTTGTATACCAGAACAGCTGGCAAGTTTTTAGCTGGGACCTCTCAGTCAGCGGCACCATTCAACACATTTGGCCAAGGTCTCTTCCATCTGTCCCCATCCATTTTTGCTTCATCTGTTCCATGTATTTGCATCATATGTTCTCACCAGTCTTTTGCTATCCTCTTGGCTCAAAGCCAAAACTTTTAATAGATGGTGGGATGTCTACCTAAAAGGGGGAGGAGGTGGCAACTAGCTAGAAACCTTTCAAACTATGCAACATCCCCTCCCAAAGATACCCCTCTACCAAAATCTCCACTCCCAATCCTGTCCTTAACTCCCTCTGTTCCCTCAGTTCTGACCCTAATTCCTCTCCATTCTGTTCCTACATCATCCCAAACTTACTTATTTCCCCCTTCTTCAATCTTCTACACTCCACTTCTGATATTACAAACATACCCATTCCTGACATCTTTCAGTCCATTCTTCCTTTCTGTTTATCACAACCAGGAAAGCCAAAGATCTCAGCCCATCTCACTTGTTTCCTTCTCCTCTTATGCCCTTCTTCCCTTATTTTTTCAGTCACAATATAAAACATTTTATTAACTGGAGACTACTTTAGAGTCTCATCTTCATCCCCCATAGCCTCATTATCCTCCCTCTGCTTCCCCTTCCCTTTGTCCTCCTTTTGCTTCCCCTCCCCACATCTTTATCATCTTTCAACTCCTTCCCCTCTGGACTCTCCCTTCCTCCTGGCTCTCCCACTCCTCCTAACTCTCCCGCTCCTCCTGATCCTCCCATATCTCCCAAACCCTCACCTGCCAGGAGGAACAAGGTCCTCTGCATCTGGTCCTGGCCTCAAAGGAGTGCCTCCAGCAACTCCACAATCCTCCTACCCACTGATGGCTTGGCCCATGGTACTTCTACCACTGGTGTCAAGCTTCAGTTACTGACGGACTTTGGTACTGCCGAGGGGTGTTGGCGAAAGGTCAGGTGGACTATGGCCAAGCCCTGCAGGCCAAGAGTCGTGGCATTGGCTTCAACATACTCATGCGTTGCACCCTACTTGCCCTGTGTGCCACTGTATTTGCAACAGACAGATACTCAGGGGGATGCTGATGATGCTGGCCCGAGTCGAGGACTTAACAGAAGAGAAGAAGGTAGAAGGGCCTAAGCCTAGTCGATACCCAGAATGAGGAAATATGTACATCCATGTCCTACTTATATAGGTTAAGAAGTGACATGTGGAATAAGGAATGTAGGACAACAAGGTATGCAGAGCATGTGGTTATTGTCCACAACGGATAAAATTAGAACAAGGAATGCAAAGCGGGGATAGAACAATAAAAGACAGGATAATAGAATTGTGACTCAAGACTCAAGATCAGACAATAGGGAGTGGCCGAGTATAAAACAATGGGGTCGTGACCGAGGATAATACAAGGACAGGAAGTCCCAAGGTGAAATGGACCGAGGAGTGTGGATGGCAGATGTACCAAGCTGAGACCGGCACACCAAGTGTTATGCATGCGGCATGGACACTTGTACGTGGACGTAGGATGGTTGCTCGGTCGGCACTGGCAAATAATCAGGACCTTGGTACGTGTACTTGACAACTGGTGTCCTTCCACTTGGCTGTATGGTGCAGGCCCGCCTTAGCCTCTTTCTCAGCAGCTCCTCTTCTTCCTTTACCTCCTCATCCTCCTCCTCATCACCCTGAGGTTCCTCCTCACTCGGATCATCCCTCTCACTTTCCACCCCCATCTCCTCATTCTCCTGTCAAATAAAGGGGGAACTTTTGACCCTCGAGGCCCGTTGTGCAGTAAGATTGCACTTCACTTTGTGCTTGTTGTACTTCTGGCAGGCAGCCCCTGGCCCTGGGACATTGCACTTGTGGTTCTATTTCTTGCACTCCTTGCATGGTGGACGAATGGTCAGAGACCACCTTTCAGGGGTCTCCTTGTGCTATTTGAAAAGAAATCAATAAAATAAATCGCACCAAAAGACACTACATATACTCACCTGGGCCCTCCTGTGCAGATCACTCCTTCCTCTTCTTTTTGTCCTGGATCCTGTGCTAGGCCCAGCTTCTACGCTCCTACCCCTCTTGCATGGAGGAACCTTTGGGACTCCTGAGATCCCAGGAGCCCTATGACTTTGACACTCTGGACCTTGGGTGTTTCAACCTGCACACCTACATCCTGGGAGGACTCCTCCCTGATCGCCTCTTTGGGGACCTGCTTTTCTGTCTATTTGGCTGTTTCAGCCTATTTATCTTTGGCCTCTTGGCCCCCTTCCACCCACTGATCAAAGGTCACTTTGGCAGCTGCGTCGGCCTCCCATCTGTCTCCTATAGCATTCACTGCTTCCATCTTGGCTGCTTGCTTTGCAGCAGTCTGGGTCGCTTCCTTATTGGCCTGACTTTTCACTTCAGCCACCTTGTCTATGGCTGCCTGTTTGTCTGCTGCCTGCTTTGCAGCAGCTTTCTCATTCTCTGTTCCTTTCACCTCTGCCACTTTGACCATGGCCTCCATGTTCTTTTTCTTCTCAGCCTTGGCCACCTCCCTGGCAATTCAGGCAGCATCTGCCTTCTGCTTCTGCTGCCTCTCCAAGTGCCTTATCTTCATCTCAGCCATGTGTGCATTGCCTTCATTGGTTTCATATCCCATCTTGTTGAGTTTTTGTGATACAGGGTTATGTGGTTTTCAAGGAAACAAGAGATGTGTTTGGGTACTAGATCCCAAACCTTTGTGTGACATCATGTTTAGGCATCCCACACCTTGTTTTCAATCTCTGCCTACCAGCTTCATGGGTTCAGGCACTAAGGGGAGGATACTGTCAAGTATACATACTAAGTTTCCAGTAACTTGGCAATGCCAACCAAGCAGTCAGTCTATGTCCACGCACAAGTAACCAAGCTGCATACAAGTCACTTGGTATGCCAGTCTTGGCTCAGCACATCCATCATCCACATTCCTCATTCCCATCCCTTATCCACCCTTTCCTCACTCACCATCCATCAATCCCACCCCATCCGCTCCTTATTCCTTAACCTGGCTTACCTTGGGACATTCTGTCCTTGTTTTATCCTTGGCCATGACCCTATTGTTTTATAGTTGGTTACTTCCTATTGTCTTATTCTTGGCCACATTCCTATTATCTTATTTTCATTGTTCTATTTTCATTTACATTCCTCCATTCTATTCTCGATCATTGTAGACAATACCTCCACATGCTCTGCATACCTTATTGTTCTTTATTCCTTATTCCACATCCTGTCTCTGAACCATAGTGCATGGATGTACATACCTTCTCATTCTGGGTATTGACTAGGCTTAGGCCCCTTTATTTTCCCTCCCTCTGTTAAGTACTCTACTTGGGCCGACATCACTCGGCAGTCTCCCGAGTACCATTTCTGCCCCAAATTGGTGGCATGTATGGAGAAGTAGGGTGCAACACACAGTACATTGAAGCTAAAGCCACCACAACCAGCCTGCAGGACTTGACCAACTCCTGGCTGCACCTTTGGCATTACCGAACCTTAACAGCATGGCACGATGACTGTGGCCAGCTCCCTGGGAAGGGACCAGTACATTGGCTCCATACTAAGCAGTGGCTTAGGGGCTGGCTCAGGGATATATGCAGGTGAAATACCACCTGTATATGCCCTCCTCCTCAGTGGTTGACACACACTAAGGAGGTGAGCCTAGTATATAATATAGCATAATTTCTCGACTGATTTTCATTGTTTTTCTTTGCAGAATAACTTCTTAGGTATAATTCTTGAATAAAATTAGTGGTTGACACACACTGAGGAGAATAATTTCTTAGATTGCCCAATTAAATTTCTCTGAACCACTGTGCAAGTTGCATATAATCCTACAAGTGTAGGGTTGTCTTTGGGGTCAGTGAATCCCAAGCTTTTACATATGTACATATCATTGTTTAGTTTTGATATAATTGCCTGGAGGGCTTTGCTGATGGCTGTGTTGGCTGCTCTGTTTTCTGCCAGTTCTTCCTCCAACCTTAGAAGTCACATATTCGTGTCCATCTGAGAGTGCATTATTGGGGGAGAATCAGTCATTGGCTCTATCACAGCTGCTATAGAGGAGGGAGAGTCTTGTCAGGGGAAATCCCAAGAATAGGTCCTGACCGATGCTGTACCAACTGAGGTTCATACCCACCAACTGATATTTGCTTGGTATACTCCCGACTATACCAAACAAGATACACACCAAGTGGGAATTACATCTGGCAGCCACTGTCAGGCCTTGGTAATGCCAAAGGTATGGGCGGGTGTCAAGTCCATGTACCGAGACCCATCTGCCGGCAGTGCCGACCGAGCAATCATCCTATATCCACGACCAAGTGCCCGCGTTGCCTGCATAACACTTGGTGCGCCGGTCCCGGTTCGGCACCTTTGCCATCCGCACTCCTCGGTTCGTTTCACCTCGGGACTCCCCGTCCTTGTATTATCCTCG
>QLPG01031149.1:0-10744 GCA_003314385.1 Gomphus sp. MG54 | reverse complement strand
GAAATGAAGAGACGGATAGGCATGGTTGGCTGATACAACATGGGCTATGCTGCGACATCTTCGGCGCTTGACGGGTGTTTCCTATGAGGGTCTGTTGTGTCTGAATCAGGTGATTAAAGTTACGGTTTGGCGTATTCGCAAGGGGAGATTTGACTTTGGGGTGACAAGTTTTTGTTATGGGGCTTGCTGCGGACTTTGAACAGCATCAAGGCTGGTGTGCTTACCTGAATCGTGCACGACTCACCAGACACGATAATCTTCTTGCAGGTGCTGTACATAAGATGACGCGGCCTATCTTTCGACCTTGCCTTTTTTCGTCCAGATGCAGAAGCAAGTGTCAAAATGAACAAGGAATGATCCGGGTGACACTTCCTTCTGCATCTGGAGTGTTTTTGCTCTACTTTGCCCCTCGGATTCGACCGCGATTTACGATCTCACAGGTCGATGGTTCTGGTTTGATATCTGGTTCAGCTGCTTCGATTATGACTCAGTGGCATCCCTGACTCACACTATTGTCCACCGCTCGTCCAGATCAGAGTTCCGTCGACCCCGTCTTTCAGGTGATGTTCGTCTTCAGCAATCGCTGAACGATTTCGTCTGGCGACTTCCAAATTCGGACTGACTGGTTTGGACGAAAAGGAAACTTAGTTGTATGGAGCCCCCAGAGCTTCTTCCCTCAGTTGTCAGACATTTCAAGTAATTCTTTACTTTTTTTTTTTTTCTGTGACATTTTTTTTTTCATCACCGTGAAGACGGTAAATCGTCTGTCAGCTCATATCGGCACCCAGCTTGTGATGTTTTTGAAGACTTTGAACGGATTCTGATGCTGGCACTAACACTGCACTACGGTCGGTAGAGTCTACGCTAGCTGAGCTGAGCTCGGTTGGCTTTCAGGCTCTGTCTATAAGTCTGTCTATCAGTTTGGTCCCAATGCGTCTGATAATCTGGCACTACGATCGGATAACATGCTAAAATCAAGTTACCTTCTAACTTGATTGTGCTCGTCTCATCTCGCCTCAGTCATTTACCCGAACTCCCGGGTCGTATCCCATGCTCTGCTGTCTGCTGCTCTCCTTGTGCTTTCCCTCCATCGCTATACTGCATTGTGCGAGCGACCACCTTCTCTGTAGGTCCGTGGGCCCCTCAAGTGCACCCGGATTGAAGATGTAGCAAAAGGATGTGTAAATCTAAAATGGCGCCTCAGGTTGTTGACCCCGGAATGACTGACAGGACTGGAGGGCTGACTTGGTCAAAGATGGTTCTAATTCTCTTTTAACAAATCGTTACTTGTGGTCCATCCACCTCACACCCTCCCTCTAAAAAAAAAATTTCCTCCACAATCATCATATGTCAAGATTTACGTAAAACGATCAACTGCGGGGACAGCGGGCGGCTTTTTTTTCGCTTACTTAATTTTGATTAGTTAATGGGATCTTGGCACTCAGATTTTCTTCCGCGCTTCTGCGGGTCTTCTTCGATGATCAGAATGATCAAACATCCCGGCTGTTAGTAGGGAGCGGTAGGGGGGTGTCACCCACTTGCCCTGTGCACCTGCTGGTGAGGTGAGGATGGCATGGCCTTACTTATCATGACTTGGGTTGCACTGTAAAACTGCGCTTATACACTTATCCAATTATACGCCTTGTCCGCGCATGGTGTGGTACCCGCTCTCGAGGGAGAGAGAAAAACGGGACGCCAACCGAGGGGACTTGAGCATTTCAGATATGGATCTGCCTAAATTTGGACAGTAGGCAGATCCATATCTGAAATGTTCAAGTCCCCTTGGTAGGCGTCCGGGTTTTGCACCTTTTCCGTTCCGCTTTGTTTTTTTTTTCACGCCTTTTCCGTTTTTCTTGCCTTTTCCGTTTTTTCTTTGTTTGCGCGCTTTTTTCTTCTCCGTGTTATTCCGCTTTATTTATTTTTTTGAGTTTCCGCCGTTCCCCCTGTTTTGCGTTGTTGCGGATGCGCCCGGGCTCGGAGCACCGCTTTTCGTTTATGGTGTGTTTTAGGCGTGCTTTTTTTTTTTTTTTTGGCGGGTTTTTGGTGGGGTTATTGTGTGTGCGTGTGGCGCGGGTGGCTATATTTCATTGTTGCTTCGCCCTTCGGTCGTGATATTTCGCCATGCAAAGGCGACGAAAACAAATATGGAAGAAAAAAAAGCAGCACCCATACTTCATATGCCAAATAATATGCCAAATATAACATTAGTTAGTGTTATATTTGGCATATGAGGTATGGGTGGTTGGATGTACTGCTTTTTTTCTTCCATATTTGTTTTCGTCGCCATGCAACGTCATGCCATGGTACCATGCCATTCGTTGCCACGCCTTACCATAAAACAAAGGCCGGGGGTGCGAAGTTTACCGGACCGATATACATCTGTGTTTGTTGTTGCGTCTGCATATTTTTTTATTTTGTTTTTTTCAAGCTAACCCTTTCTCTCACTTCCCCGCCGAGAGATAGATCGTGATATAGTGCTTTTCATAAATACACCGGTTAAAAAAGAGACACCAAACCGTAACGGGAACTTATTGCGGGCTGACTTGAATTCGATAGAATTCTTCTTGGCTGCGCTGGAGCCGCACTGCCCAGATAGGTGAGAGAGGGTTCAATTTCAGTCCCGCCTATATCGGGCTCAATGTTTGTGAATGGTTTATACACTGTTTTATTCATGTGGTCTGGCTCAGCCACGGATCGGTGATTTCCATTCAATACTTGTCTACGACTCGGGCACAAATTCGCGGTGTTTGTAGTGTTTGGGCTGGCTCAGCCACTGACAGCATGGTGTTGATTGCTCGCCTAGCGGGTTTGGCTCAGCCACCGACTTCTGATGTTCGAGTGATAGATAATCCATCTAGTTTACGGCTCAACCAGGGCTCCGCCGTTGAGTCCCCTGGTACTGACAGTTTCTAGGTTAAAAGATGTGATTTAGATTGTGTGGTTTGCTCAGAGCAGGGCAAGTGAATTATCGTGGAGCAAATTCCTTCTTAATGGTGCCGTACCGTGGGGACAGGTGTGGTAAGATTTTTATTTTTTTTGTACCCTGTAACCCGTAACCCTGCTGAATTTCTAAAGACTCTGAGTAAGCTCACACGCTAAAGCTGGTGTTGACTTGGGAAGTGATCACAAATATTTGAATTCTTATTTTTTGGCTGTGTAGCGGCATGGGTTCAAGTTGGCTGTGCTGGCTCAGAAGATGTGTTCTTGCTCAGCCACAGACCTGATTCCACATGACAATGGCACTGGTCGTGTTCTATTATGATTATGATGATGTTAGGTGTTTTTTTTTGGTATTTTGACCCTAGGACATCGTCAGTACAGGGGTATGGAGGGCTCTCCATTGTATTGTAGCTGTAGTGGTTTTTTTTTGGTAGATTATTGGTATCGGTCAGCAAGTCCCGATACGGGCATCAACGAGATATCGGAGTGAAGGCGAATCCGAACTTGACGCATCGCGACGAGTTGATGAACTTCCAAAAAATCAGGGTGAACAAAGAAGCAGACAATTACCTAAAATTTACCTAAAAATCACGTAATTCGTGACCAAGAGTTGACGCGTCAAGCGGCAAGCTTCAGGCTGCGTTTGGGTCCCGTCACACGGGGTAAAATACAACACTGAGTCTGTTATGCGCAGTGAACGAGGAAGGGATGTTCATATCCTTTGACTCAACGCGTAGGGCTTTCATCCCTCGAACAACATCTCTGATATCGTGCACACTTTCTGATGCTGTTTTGATTGTGACTGTGGTGTTGATCCGCCCGGATGTGATAGGCGATTTACGCGTTGACATTTTTTCTGTTTGTTTCTTCAATATCTTGGCTAGCTGGGTTTGGTGCAGTGTACGGTTTACGTGATGGCATGAACAAGGGCGAGGGGTGATCCGTTGGGCACATGTAAGCTACCGATGAGTTGACATTTGCAAATTGGGGTTGCTAGGCGTAGCCTAGTCTGTAAGGAGATCTGCTGCTGACGCGCATGAGGTATGAATCGAACATTCGGCTACTCCTGGGGGGCCCCCATCAGTGTCTCGCGATCTGCAATTCCCCTCGCCCCCTCGCCCGGTCCCCTTTCGTCGTATCCCGCTTCCATTTCCACGTCCACATTCACGACGCTGCTGACCCATCTGCACGGTCGCACTTCCCACGCTCCATCTTCTATTTTCCCGAGAGGCCTGCATGAGATTCCCATCTCCAATGCTTCTTTTGGTGCGCAGCCGGGTTTTCGCATCCCCTCCTTCTTTGCCGCAACTCCTCTCTTCCTCAGCGCACCGCCCCATCGGAGGCGGGGGAGGTGCGCGACGGGAGACGGGTGTTGTTGAGGCGTTGGTGTCGGGTGCGGGACGCAGATTCCCGCCTGCGCCTCGCCTCTGTTTCACGCGCCACCTGCTGATCGCGAGGGGGTTGGGTTCCCGCGCCCATGGCGGCCCATACGGACGGTTCCCCGCTCAATGATGGTCAGTTCCGGGAGTACGGCGTAGATATAGCCATATAACCCGATTCGGTACCGGTGTGCAGAAAATAATAAAATAATAATATTATGAAACGCCAAACGCACGAGGCTTGGCCCTGCTTGGGATCTACAGACGCCAGTCGATTATAAGAGCGTTCGATCACTCCGAGACCAAAACGTCGTCGATTCCCTCCCTCACTTCTCTTCCTACCACCATGTCTTCACCGCAATTCCCCCTGCAGAGGGCCCGTCCCTCGCCACCGCACGACGACGAGCAACGCTCCCGTCCCGTTCTTGACCTCGATATTACCTCCGCCTCGTACAACTTTCCCGACCAGCCAGCCGATGGTGTGCACCCTCTTCTTCCCTACGTTCAACAAAGCTCACCTATCGTAGACGAGAATGCCAGCCTGCGTTCCCAGGCCCTCAACGCCGACGGCACCCCCAAACGCCCCATGAACGCGTTCATGATCTTCGCCCGGCGTCGTCGCCCCGAAGTTAGCGCTCAGAATCAAATGATGCGCACTGGGGACATATCCAAGATATTGTCCAAAGAGTGGAACACCATGCCTATTGTACGTTGTCCAGCGCATATACTCTCTATTTCTCCCTCTTACCCTTCCCTTCCCCAGGTCGAGAAGCAGTTTTACCTCGACCAGGCAAAGAAGCTCAAGGATACATTCAACGTGAAGTATCCCGACTACGTCTACCGTCGTCGCCCCAACAACAGCAGGAAGAAGCGCCGCGCCGAGGTTGCCCCATACGACCCTACTACAATCTCCCCGCACCACATCTCCCCACACAGCATCTCTCCTCACGACCTGTCCCCGCACGACGGGATCCCCGTGCACATTCACCCGCACCCCCACAGCCTCTCCTCGCACGGCCTCGCCTCCCACCCGATGGCTCATGAAGGCCTCTATCACGAGCAGTTCAGTAGCGTCTCGCCCGTCGACGCGCCCCACCCGCACGCCCACCACCCGCACGTACACGGTCACCACCCTGGTCACCACCCTGCACACCATGCAGGACACCACCCTGGGCACCACCACCCCAGCCACCCGCGCTTCGATGGCGGATACCGCCTCCCCAATCCCGTCCCCTCCGCCGCGGCCTTCGGTCCCCCAGGCGGCCCAGGGGTAGCCCCAGGCCCCTGCTTCGAGTATCCATGCCACCCCTCTTCTCACGGGGTTGGCCCAGGAGTGCCTGGCCCAGGAGCTGCACCCCTCTCGATCTCAACTGGATCATTCGCAGCATCCACGTACAACACCGAGGAAGATGCATTCCTTGGTGTCAAGCTCGAAGGCTGGGAAGGACACGCCATCAATCATAATACAACAAACGCCCCGACGCTCCGCCTGAGCGGCCTCGCCGCCCGTCGCGGTCTCGTGTCACACCCTCCCCCCCTCCCTCTGCAACCGCATCGGGACTCGCATTCCTCTCATGGGCCGCACGGTACAGAACATTACACCACGCGTCACCCGGCTCACTTCTCCCACACACCCAGCCCCACGTATACGAGCCCCACGTCCCAATCGCACCCCCAATCCACGTACACCAGCCCCACTTCATACTCGAACGCTCACTCGTCCCAAACAGCTCACGGGAGCCAGACTCGCAACTGGAACGACTCCCACAACACCCAGGCCAGCAGCCAGAGCAATCATACGAGGAACTGGTCTGGGTCTTCCGCCTCCGCATCTGCCACGACCACGACAACGACCACCGGCGGGAGCGGTGGCAGCATCAGTGGGCTTAGTAGCCTCAACGGTGGCGAAAGTATCGGTAGCCTGAGTGCGGGAAGCCTCAGTAGCTCGAGTCCGCCCTCGAGTGCTGGGAGTATGAGCGGAAGTTTCCCACCGTGTAGCGCCGGCGTGCTCGGCGGCAGCATCGGGCCGGGAGTCGGACTTGGAGGTTTGGGACACAGCGGCGGGTTTGGGAGCTCAGACACGAGCAGCCTGAGTCCGCCTGGGTCTGCGGGTGGGATGGGGACGGGCTTTGGAGCGGCAGTTGCAGGGTTTGACCCGAGTCTGAGTGGTGGCAGCAGTGCAAGCCCCAACCACCATCCCACTACTGGGACACAGGGGAACACCACCGGGAATGCAAGCATTGCGAGCGGCAGCCCTGGTAGCCATAGCGGGCAATTCCAGACGTTGACCTCTTCTTATTACCCTGGTGAAGAAGCGTCGGTATCCGCCTCGTCCACGACTGCTTCCGCCTCCGCATCGTCTGGAAGCGGTACCACAGGCGGGACTAACGACGCTACCAACGCCAACGTCAACGGAATTGCCAGCTTGAGCCATTCCCCTGAGACGCAGAATGGAAGCGGGGGGTTAGGACTCGGACTTGAAGCTGGGCTAGCGCTCGGGCTTGGTTCCGGCTGCGGAAGTGGAGGAGAAGGGTCGCCGAGTTGTTCGAGTGCGTCGTCCTCGCACCAGAGCGGAAGCGGTCACAGCGGTCACGGCAGCCATGGCGGCCACCACACTCGTCAGAGCTCGCATAGGTACGAACCTTACAGCGTTCAGGCTGGTTCGTCCCACCGCCGCCACAACCGCGATCCTCTGGACTTGGACAGAGATCGGTTCGACTATCGGGAGCGCTACGGTGGTAGCACTGGAGGGATGCTTGGGAGTCCGTTGGATGAGTTGGAACTGGTTGGACCGTTGAGTCCACTTGGAGGATTGAATGGGTTAGGCTCGGGAGGTGGACTAGGCGGATTGTCCTCACTAGGCTCCGGAGGCCTCAGCAGTGGAGCGACCCTTGCTCCACTTAATATGCTGCCGCCACCGTCGAGCCTGCATGGGTCACTCGGTCTTCTCGGCGGTCCTGGACTTGGAGGACCCGGAGGACTTGGAGGACCCGGAGGACATGGGCCTACATCGCTTGTGCTTGGTGGGCCAGGAGGACCTGGTGCGATGTGGAATCGGAGTGCAGGTGCTGGGGTCGGACGCGCCGAGTTGTGAATGTGTGAGGCTTGCATGAGCATGGTGTGTGTGTGCAGGTTTGCGTGCAGGGGTGTTATACGAGATTTCTGGGCTTAATCCGGCGGGACACGAGTATGATTGGCGGATCGGACGATATCGAGCAAGCAATCGATGATGGGTGTCGGACCTCGCTGCGATCTATGGTCTTACCCGGCCATTCGCGTTGAGCGATCCAATCCTATTCAACGACCGTGCTTGCTCTTATCCAACCATCTATCCACCCACATCCAACCAAAATCAACCCGATTCCCACATACCGATATCCTCATATCCTTCCCGCCTCTGGATGTTATAAAACCGATCTACCATCCGTTACCCAGTCACCAGCCGCATACACCCAGTTATACTCTACTCCCATATTACCTGCCGCATTGTTACCTGCCACACACATCCGCTCACGTGCCACACATATTCACCGGTCGCATACTTCCGTACACTCCCACCCAGCTTATCCATCGCCTGCTATCCTCCTGACTCGAACCTCCGCGCGAAAAGCACCTTAACCCGCCTTCTAATTTCTTGTCGCGATCTCATCCTCGTTCGCCCTCATCCTCCCAAAACCACAAAAAAAATACTCCCGTCCCCTCGAGCTCCCGTGTCCCCGAATTGGTCTCCCTCCATCTTGGTCTTTGTTCCTCATTTTCCCTGTGCATTTTTTTCTCTCCCGCCATTTTCCTGCTTGTTCCCCTCATCTTGGACTGGTGTCATCAAACACAATTTCTTGTTCTCATTTTCCTGTTCCTGTAATTTTTCTTTTTTTCTTTCTCTGTCTCACGTCTTGTTTTCCCCCTCTTCTGCTCCTTATTTCTCATTTTTTCTTTTACTCTATTCTTTGCTAACTCTTTCTCCCCTACCTTACACTATTACTTTTTTTCAATAACGCGTTCTTGTCGAAACTCAAAAGATGTACATTAGACAATCTCCTAACTTTGAGGCCTGCGCGAATGTAGAATTGATTTTTTGGTTGTGTTTTGGAATTTTTTGTAACGGTTGTGAACTTTTAAACGGTGTGAACATTAAGAATTAAGAATTAAAGTAAGAAAGTAAGTTCTTAAAGTAAGAATGTAAGAATGGTAATTGATAGTTAAGACGTTCGCTGTGGAGGCTTGAGGCTGTGTGCGAGTCCTTGAGTAAAAACGTCCCCACGTGGAAAAGTCGTGTATTTTTATTTGATTCATCTTCTACTTATGATAAGCTTCTGCAATGAAGGATGCGCGATGCGCGACGACGCTTGAAATGTTGATGCGTTACGACTAATTTAGCAATTTAGTCGTAAACACATCATCAACATTTTCAGGCTTCGTGGTAAACTAAACGATTTATGATTTATGATTTCATGATTTTATGATGCGCGCATTAAGCACGATCAATGCTCGCATCATTAAATCATTAAATCATATATCATAAATCGTTAGTTAGTTAGTTTGCTCGACAGCCTGGAAATGTTGCAATGCTTTTTTTTTAGAAACCAAGAGTAGGCTCGATGGGGACATGAGGCATATATATCGATGCAGTTATGCAGTGAAACCTTACCAGACTCTGGTGGTGGGTGCGTTTTTTCGAGATCCCCCCTCCGCCCGGGCCGCTAGCCCTGAGAGAGAATTTGAAGATGTGGACCTCATGTGGCCACGTGCATGGTGGCTGATTGTGCTTGCGCTTCGCATGGTGAACGTGCCCCCTCCCCACATACAGACAGACACACAAGTACACGAGTTCACCAAGTACTGTAGGTATACTCGCGACGTGGTAGCTTATTGGATTGAAGTCCTTATGCTAACTGTAGGTATATATTTTTTTCATTTTTTTTATGTGCTTGAGCGCAACCAACACAACTCGGTGCAGCGTGCGACATGCGTGAAATTTTATTAATAAACCAGGATCCATCCCGAGAAGGAGAAGGAGAAGGAGAAGGAGGAGGAGAAGCGGGATACGACGTACCATGTATAGAAGAGCCCTTGTGAGAGCGAGGAGGAGGATTCGGGGCGCACGGGGCACGTTTTTGACGCACAGGGTTTCCGTGAGATTTTTGTTCGAATCATCTAATGCTGCTGATAGGCGGTACATGGGAATTTGCTGTTATTGTTGGTACGTGCTGCGGTGCGGGGTCACTGTAAAAATAAGAAATAAGAATAAGCAAGGACTTTAAGCCTCGCTGTACATAACGTTCTCGCACACGTCCATACCTACCCTACCCCCTACGTAGCTAGCTACCCACACCCTCCTTCGTGGCACAGCCACTTTGGTTCTTTTGTCCGATGCGGAATTCGAAGTTGATTGTTTCGACCCTAACACCCACTACCCCACTTATGATCGTCGCCTCGGAGTTGAACATATCCCCTGAGGCTTGAGCGGAACAGAAACACACACTGCTGGCAGCGCACGTCCAATGGCTGTGCAGGACGCGCGACGTTTGGGTGCGCGTGGGTTGGGGGCATTCATGCTAGAAGGGGAAGTAGATCAGTTGAATTGCGATTCGATTCGATTCGATTTCGTGGCGTACGGTGTTGCGGTACGGTGTGGGGAGTGAATGGGTTTCAGGTAAGTCCCAACTTGTATTGGCAGAACCGCCACACATGAATAGAAAACAATCAAGCTATCATTTCGGTACAAGTTATCTCGATACATAAGTTATCATTCGATACAAAAGTTATCATTCGGTACCGCGACAAGTCCTGCGGGGTACACGGGACGGGGCATTCCGGGTGCGAAATCTTGTGAACTCTGCTCCTGATGTCTACGCGTTGTACATATACGTGTTGTATCACGTATTTTCTTGAATCGTTTGAATCGCTCGCATCGCGCGGTGATCAGAGCGTTGAATACCCATCAGCGTTTGTAATGACCGGGGCTGTCAAATATGTATTGATCTGACATTGAGTCGAAGTTTCCTATTCAAAACGAAACCGAAAACGAAACGAACGACACGGCACGGACTCGGAAGGTTGTTTTTCCCGTGCGCGTAGCTTGCTCCGCTGAGCTTTCGCGCCTTTATTTGCTCAGATTCTATCAATCTCGATTCGATTCGTTATTCAATCACTTATCACTTATCCTATCTCCATTTCCTTCGGACTCGGAATTCCGGGTATGTTGTTGGTGGCGGCGGCGGGCTTCCCTTCCTTTTCCTTGACTTTCCTTTACTTTCCTTTTCGTTCAACTTACTGCTTCCTTCCGTGCGGGGCACGTTGGGATCCGCATTGAGAACCGAGGGCAGTGTTCTTGAGGTTTGAAGTTCATCAGAGTTTCGATACACCTGTCTATGCTGACGTGGTGTGCGCTACTACTAGATAATATCTACGGATCTGGCATCCCT
>QLPG01031067.1:0-11263 GCA_003314385.1 Gomphus sp. MG54 | reverse complement strand
CAGACCAAGCTAAGCTTTATACATTCTTCCTTTAATGTATGCTGAATTTCTGAAACCACTGTCAGGCTTCGGCTACTGATGGACTTTGGTACTGCCAAGGGATGCTGTCAAAATATCGGGCAGACTATGGCCAAGTCCTGCAGGCCAAGAGTAGTGGCATTGGCTTCAATGTACTCATGCATTGTGCCATACTTGCCATGCATGCCACTGATTTGCAACAGACAGGTACTCAGGAGGATGCTGGTCATGCTGGCCCAAGTCAAGGACTTCACAGAGGGGAAGAAGGTAGAAGGGCCTAAGCCTAGTCAATACCCAGAATGAGGAAATATGTACATGCATGTCCTACTTATATAGGTTAAGAAATGACATGTGGAATAAGGAATGTGAGACAACAAGGTATGCAGAGCATGTGGTTATTGTCCACAACAAATAAAATTAGAATGAAGGAATGCAAAATGGGGATAAGACAATAAAGGATAGGATAATAGAAATGTGGCCAAGGATAGGACAATAGGGAGTGGCCGACTATAAAACAATGGCTGTAACCGAGGATAACACAAGGGCAGGAAGTCCCAAGGTGAGATGGACCAAAGGGTGAGGACAAGGAGTGTGGATGGTGGATGGATGTACTGAGCCAAGACTAGTGTACCAAGTGTTATACATGTAGCGTGAGCACTTGGTCGTGGATATAGAATGGTTGCTTGGTTGGCATTGCCGAGTGAATGGTTCTCAGTGTAGTACTTGACAGTATTTCCCCCTTAGGGGCTGAACCCATGAAGCCAGTAGCCAGAGATTAAATATTAGAGTTTGGGCCGCCTAAATATGATGTCATGCGATGGTTTGGGTATAGCGCCCAGACATATTCTTCCTCCCTATCAGAAACTTGCATAACCCAATTGACAAAACAAAAAAAATGGGCTATGACACCGATGAAGACAAGAAATGAATTGCTGAGATAGATAAGCAGCGGGTTCAGTGATAGCATGATGGCGAGGCAGCAGAAGCTGCACAGGTTGCCAAAGAGGAGGCCAAGGCCAAGGCTGAAGGAGAAAAACAGGAGGGAGCTGAGAGAAAACAGAAGGAGGATGAGGAGGCCATACAAGAGGCAACCGAAGGGAGGGAAGCGGAGGCGGCTGTGAATAAGGTGGCCAAGAAGGATGCTGTGAAGCAAGTGGTCGACCCCAGCACAGAGGATGCTGCTGGAGACCCAAAGGGGGCTATTGTGGCCACTCAGGTGACCAAAATCCCATTGGTGAGCCAGGAGGCTTGTAACACAACTGCTGAGATGGTGGAGTCGGCTGGGGTGGGAAACCCTGAGCAGTCGGTCAGAAAGGAGTGCACCCAGGGTAGGGGGGTACTGGATGTGACAATAAAGATCCAGGGTGCCACTGTCATGGGGGGTTCCAGGATCTCAGTAGTCCTGAGAGTTCTGCGCAAGAGGGGTAGGAGTGCAGCAGCAGGTCCCAGTTTGGAGCCGGCTACAAGAGGATGGGGAAAAAGTGAGAGGTTGGCAGGGGCCTAGGTGAGTGGTTTTCATTATTTTATCTATTATTGCTGATTCTTGTAAATAGCACAATGAGGCCACTGATGAGTGGTCTCTGACCCTCCATCCTCTTTGCAAGGAGTGCAAGAAGTGGGGGCAAGAGTGCAGTGTCCTGGGACCGGGGGCTGCCTGTTGAACATGCAAATGGTGCAAGGTGCGATGCAACTTAGCCACCCTGTGGGTGTCCAGGGCCAAAAGTTGGCCCATTATTCAGGATTCCAACCAAGAGTCAGTGGTAGAGAGTGAAGAGGGGTCTGAGGGAGACGAGGATGAAGAGGAGGTGGTGGAACCACCAAAGAAAAGGCCGAAGCACACCTGCAATATACAACCAAGTGGGAGGACCCCAGTAGTGGAGGTTCCACAGGTTGAACCGTCGATCGGGCAGAGGATGGTGGAGCTCTTAGAGGAGCTCCTCAAGAGTAACCACCGGTTAGAGAGGAGCATCCAGTGGGTAGAGAGGGCATTGTTCCTCATCGTGGATTCGGAGGATTTGGAGAAGCCAAAAGATAGTCAGGAAGTGCATAATGAGGGGGAAAAGGCTGGGGAAGCTAAAGGCAAACAGAAGGAGAGGGATGATGATATAGGTGGCAATGAAGATGAGACTTTAAAATAGTTAATAATTTTTTTTTGAATGAAAAGTAAGAGGAATCAAGGAAAAAAAAGAACAAGTCGAAAGTGCCAAAGTGCTTGGTGGTTCAGCTGTGTTATATTTGATGGAAGAAGAGGGTGATGGATGGACTGAGAGGGATGTGAGGTTTTCATGATGTTGGAATTGGAGTGTCAGGATGTTTGTGGAAGGATTAGAGGTAGTGAAGGACAGGACAGAGAGTGATGAATGGAGGGTCTTTTTGGGAGAGGGATATCTTTAGGAGGGGAGTTTGTGAAGTTTGAAAAGGTTTCTAGCTGGTCACCACCCCCCCTTTTAGGAAGATGTCCCACCGTCTACTAAAGGTGTCGGCCTCTAGCCAAGAAGAACGGAGAAGGGTTGTAAATGCATATGATGTATATATGTGGAGTGAATGAATGGGAATGGATGGGGACAGATGGAAGAGACCTTGGCCGAATGTGCCAAATGACAACATTGACTGAGAGGTCCCAGCCAAAAACTTGCCAGCCATTCTGGTATACAAGCATGCACAAGGCAGTTTCATTGACTAGGGCTATTGGCAAAGCTTCCAGCGATGGAACAGGATCCTAGGTGAGGCTTTTGGAACAGTGGCAAATGCCACCTGGACCGAGGCCACTGGGATACACCTAAAAATGTTAGTGGCTTGACAGATTATAATACTACTGTCAAGTCCACGTACCGAGACCCATCCACCGACAGTGCCGACCGAGCAATCATCCTATATCCACGACCAAGTGCCCGCATTGCCTGCATAACACTTGGTGTGCCGATCCCGGCTCGGCACATTCACCATCCGCACTCCTCGGTTCGTTTCACCTCGGGACTCCTGTCCTTGTATTATCCTTGGATATGCCCCCATTGTTTTATACTCGGCCATTCTTTATTGTCCCATCTCAAGTCACGATTCTATTATCCTGTCCTTTATTGTCTTATGCCTGCTTTGCATTCCTTGTTCTAATTTTGTTCGTTGTGGACAATAACCACATGCTCTGCATACCTTGTTGTCCCACATTCCTTATTCCACATGCCGCTTCTTAACCTATATAAGTAGGACATGGATGTACATACTTCCTCATTCTGGGTATCGACTAGGCTTAGGCCCTTCTACCTTCTTCTCTTCTGTTAAGTCCTCGACTCGGGCCAGCATCTTCAGCATCCCCCTGAGTATCTGTCTGTTGCAAATACAGTGGCACGCACGGCAAGTAGGGCGCAACGCACGAGTACATTGAAGCCAACCCCACTACTCTTGGCCTGCAGGACTTGGCCATAGTCCGCCCAACCTTTCGACAACACCCCTCGGCAGTACCGAAGTCCGTCAGTATCCGACTCCTGACAACTGCCCAATACCCTGTTAATCAATGGATTATAGCGGGTGAGCGAGTTGTGCCCGAATATTGCCGACCGACAGATCTAGTGACATGACAGACGGATGGGTGGACTGAAGTTGTCTGGATGGAGAATCTAGTAGACACATCTGTGCTGTTAGCAAGAAATACTAGATCGAGAAGGGTCATAATCATAAACAAATTTTAAATGGCCTGTGAGCTAATGCTGATTGATCAAGCATGCCGGACAGAGTGCCAAGGGTAGGGTGTTGCCTTCCAGTCAGCTGGAAAAAACTGAAGTCCTTCTGAATCAGGTGGTTTCCGAATCTATACTGGTATTAGGTCGAAAATACTGTGGTATGGATCTGTCTTGTTGGACACCCTCCTGGGAGTAAGACAATCCAGTGAAGTTATGAGCAGATCCTGATTCAAAACAGTTAGAAAGGGCTACCGGGAGACCCAGTTCCGAATAACAAGATAGAAAGGTCATTAAAAAGGTGTCTGGTAAGACCATATTGTAATGCATGGAAAGTAGTGTGATTCTGGGTATACTGTCAGGCTTCGGGTACTGATAGACTTTGGTACTGCCGAGGGGTGCTGTTGAAATGTTGGGCAGATATGGCCAAGTCCTGCAGGCCAAGAGTAGTGGCATTGGCTTTAACATACTCATGCATTGCACCCTACTTGCCATGTGTGCCACCAATCTGTAACAGACAGGTACTCGGGAGGATGCTGGTGATGCCAGCCCAAGTTGAGGACTTCACAGAGGGGAAGAAGGTAGAAGGGCCTAAGCCTAGTCGATACCTAGAATGAGGAAATATGTACATGCATGTCCTACTTATATAGGTTAAGAAGCGACATGTGGAATAAGGAGTGTGAGACAACAAGGTATGCAGAGCATGTGGTTATTGTCCACAAGGAATAAAATTAGAATGAAGGAATGCAAAATGGGGATAAGACAATAAAGGATAGGATAATAGAAATGTGGCCAAGGATAGGACAATAGGGAGTGGCCGACTATAAAACAATGGCTGTAACTGAGGATAACACAAGGGCAGGAAGACCTGAGGTGAGATGGACCAAAGGGTGAGGACAAGCAGTGTGGATGGTGGATGTACCAAGCCAAGACCAGCATACCAAGTGTTATGCATGTGGCATAGACACTTGGTCATGGATATAGAATGGTTGCTCAGTCGGCATTGCCGAGTGGATGGTTCTCGGTACATGTACTTGACAACCACCTATAGTATCTGCTTTCAAAACTGCACATCAACATCAGCAAATTGCCTCAATCTTATCAGTACATCTATCTATAGTATAAAGTTCAGTTGTAGTGCTTGTGGGCATTTTTTGTCAGCATTTATATAATCCATTCCCACACTCCAGTCCTGTTAGCGTCCGAGTTCGCGTCAGGTCCGAGCTGACGTAAGTCGGTCCGAGTCGTGTGTTTGGAGTCGTAAGGACTTGGCTTCAACTTTGACGTTGCGCCCTCCTTGATCGTCAGTCCTTTATTTCGGAGGTTCGGAGAAGATAAGTTCTCGGAGTTCAAGAGTGAGTGGGAATACAAGTCGATATTCGAACTAAGGTATAGTACAGAAGTCTGGAGGTATTTATACATACGATCCTTATTGTAACTAATTAGGAATGATCAAGAGAACAATAAGACGAACGAAAACGGAGTACAAGAAGAATTTACATTGGTGTTACAATAAGACTATTGTTCAACGAAAAGGGAAGATGTCCGAGGTCCGAGGGTAACAATGCTGGTCGGACTCGGAGGTGGGGATGTGGGTTCGGACTTGGTTCGGAGTAGGGTTCTTTCGTAGCGCCCTATGTCGGATGTCCGGGATGTCGGAGTTATATCGCGGATATAACAAGTCCAGGGCAAAGGGCACCTGGTCATATGACTAGTTCAATCATTGCATCTCAATCACATCTCTCTTCTTCCCCCCACCACCCACCCTACCCGGTGCACTGGTGTCACTGCATTGTGTGTGGTAGAGGAAACCCCTCAGCGTGTGCTGGGCCATTTTGCACCCACCACATGCCGATGTCCTTCCTCTCACCCGACCACATGCATGACCCAGTGCACACCTGCACACTCCACCTCCCAACTCCCCTATGTGTGAGGCTGTCTGGACATGTGGTGCCCTGGTGTCTACTGCGTCCTGTCTGCAGTCATGTCCACTACCCACCATGCCCCATGCACCCCAACACAGTACATTCCCAGGTACCCCCACCTCCTGACACTCCCACATGTGAGGCTGTCAGGACATGCAGTACACTGGATTTTGCTAATGTGTATGAGGTGAATCAGTCTTGCAGCTCATACAGTAATCTGAAATTGCTGTCAAGTCTACGTACCGAGACCCATCCGCTGGCAGTACCGACCGAGCAATTATTCTATATCCACAACCAAGTGCCCGCATTGCCTGCATAACACTTGGTGCGCCGGTCCCGGCTCGGCAGATCCGCCATCCGCACTCCTCGGTTCGTTTCACCTCGGGACTCCCTGTCCTTGTATTATCTTTGGACGGAACCCTATTGTTTTATACTTGGCCACTCCTTATTGTCCCATCCTGAGTCACACCCCTATTGTCCCGTCTTTTATTGTTCTGTCCCTGTTTTGCATTCCTTGTTCTAATTTTGTTCATTGTGGACAACAACCACATGCTCTGCATACCTTGTTGTCCTACATTCCTTATTCCACATGTCACTTCTTAACCTATATAAGTAGGACATGGATGTACATACTTCCTCATTCTGGGTATCGACTAGGCTTAGGCCCTTCTACCTTCTTCTCTTCTGTTAAGTCCTCGACTTGGGCCGGCATCTTCAGCATCCCCCTGAGTATCTGTCTGTTGCAAATACAGTGGCACACATGGCAAGTAGGGCACAATGCACGAGTACGTTGAAGCCAATGCCACTACTCTTGGCCTGCAGGACTTAGCCATAGTCCACCCGACCTTTCGACAACACCCCTCGGCAGTACCGAAGTCCATCAGTATCCGACTCCTGACAATTGCACTTGACTTATCTATCAAACTTATATATATTTTTAAAACATTTCAAAAATTATAGTAATCTTGTAGCCCTTATATGGGTATATATGAGCCATCCCCAGCCCTCTGGGTGGAGGAGCCAGCCAGCTCAGCAGAGCCCAGCCAAAGCCAAGCCAACAGCAGAGCCCAGCCAAAACCCTAGCAGAGCCCAGCCAACGCCAAGCCAAAGCCCTAGCAGAGTCCAGCTGAAACCTCCCAGAGCCCAGCCAAAGCCTCAGCAGACCCCAGCTGATGCCCCAGCAGCCAGCCGAGACCTGATAAGGTATTCCTTTTTGAGTTGTAATACCCTAGCCACCAAATCAGGCCTATCAAGTCTGCCTTGGATAGAGGGCATCTTGAACTTCTTGCCAATTAGGATCGGTGGTCATGGTAAGGAAAGCATCTGCAGGTCCATATTTTCTAGAAATAGCAAGAGAATTTTGAAGATTCTCCATCATATCTCTGGTACTCCCAGTAAAGGTGGCAGGAAGGATGACTTTCTTTCCCAGAGCCTGAGGGCTAAGATCATTGTCTAAGCCAGAAAATGTTGGGGTATGATTTTATTCCCCTGCATATGTGTTTTGTTCTTGCACTTGTGTTTCCCTTTTGTACTTTTCACTTTTGCATTCACGTTCTCTGGTGCTTAACATAAGCGCCCATAATGACGTACCTTTGCATACCTTTGGGTCTTGTCTTTAGCATCCATATTGACAAGTCCCACAGGCCATTGTTCCTCTCTGTGTGTGACAGTTAAGAGTCTCTAGACCTTCCCTGCCAACAGAAAATGCATTGACCACTTGGTTATATAGCTCTACATGTAAGGTGTTTTGGTTATATTACAACCATCTAACTTCTTTTCCTGCTCTCTAGAATGCTAGTTGGTCTCCTGTTCAGGCTCAGATGCAGATGCTTGTGCTAAAAGTGGGATGTCCTTATGCCAGCCCATCTCACCCCTAGGAAAGAGGAGTATATAATGAAGAAGTGCATATATGGCACTCTCCTCATGAACCCTCCTCAGACCACTACCTTTTAATTGTATGATGATATCCCTGCTATCTTCAGCTTTACCCTCTCCAGGCAAAATGATGGCAATTTCATGGCCAGTAGGAATGTTATACCATCAAATATCAGTATGGGGTCTGTATGTGAGTCTAGCTTGAATGGTACTGCTATTAGGATGGTCACGAAGTCTTTCAAGGGCCTGGTGATAGAGGTTTACAAAAGGATTATTGGCCAGCATCATCTCCTGAAAGTCATGTAGAGTTTGAGAGTCTAGAACATTCTTGTTGTTCTGTTGTCTATATCCTAATGCCTCACTGGGGTCATAAAAGTAAAGCTGTACATAATGTGGTTCTTCTCCTGCTGCAGGAAGAAGAGTACCATGTTGATGATAAACTTGTCCATGAATTTTGAATACATATGGCCCACAACCAGAGACACTGGGATCTAATTTGATGCCTAAAGATATAAATGCCAGTGATACATTATATTGATGGATGTTATCCCTAAACCTTTTTCCTCTATTATCCTGACTATCCAAAAGTACCTTCAACACTTTAGGAGGATGTGGCAACAGTGGCAAGGATATTCTGCCTGATGAAGAACATATTCCAAATTTTGGAAGATGGTTTGTAGAATTGGTCAACCGTTCTATCTGCCAATGCCATGCATTACAGTTTGGACATTTAACAGCCATGAGACCCAGATAATAACATGGAATATTTGCCTCAATCACCAGTTGTTGGGCTAAAGGATGATTCATTTGATGTCCAGAAGCCCTTTGATGTAACTGAAAGACTGGTTGAGCCTGAGCTATGTCATTTAACTGAGCGATGTCTGCTCTGTCTGATGGATTTTCTGATGAAGGATCAATTTGATGGACAACTTGTGAAGGTCTAGCACCCCTTTGATATGGCTGGATCACCGGATAAGCCTGAGCCATAGCACATAGCTGTGCAATGCTAGCTGTACCTAATGCGATGCAGGTAAATTTACAGGGGCTATGTATGTCCTTGCATGTTGACCTGTCAGGCCTCAGTACTACTGATGGTACGGTCGGAACCGGCCAAGTCCTGCATGCCAGTCGGGGTGGCTTGGCTTCAACATACTCGTGAGTTGTGCCCTGCCTCCTGTGTGCGCCACTAACTTATAATGGAAAAGATACTCGAGAGGATGTCGAGGGTGTCGGCCCAAGTAAGGACTTCTGAACAGAAGGAGGAGAGTAGGGAGGTGTAAACCTAGTTGATACTCAGACTGAGGAACTATATACATGCACTCACTACTTATATAGGCTGAGAGGTGGAATGTGGAATAAGGGTGGCATAAGACCTGGAGAAAAGAACAAGGTATGAAGGCCATGTGGCAGTATTGTCCACAGTGATCTAGAATAGAACAATATGAAACTAAGACAATGAAATATGATCGATGGTAAATGAGTGAGATTATGGGAAAGAATAGAACAATAAGGGGTGGCTGAGATATAAAACAATAGGGCTGTGATTAAGTGGCAATGAATAGTAAATGTCCTGAGGGTAAGCAGGTAAGGGTGTTAAGTCCGCGTGTCAGGCGCTTAGCTAGCACCTCCGAAGGGGTTATCCGAATTAGCGCGAAGGTCCATAGTGGGGCCGAGGGCCGAGGCGGAAGTCAGACGGACTATGGACAGGGGTGGAGGTGCCGGGAACTTAGGGTAGGTTGCGGAATGGTTCAATCCGGTCGCTGAGGTCTTCGAGGTCGAAGGGACTTGGCTTCAACTTATGTGTTGCGCCCTCCTCGATCGTCTGTCCCTAATTTCGGAAAGGAGGCAGGAGTTTACCAGAAATGAATCAGAAACTGGTGGGAGACTAAATCGATATTCATACTAGCGAACAGTCTAGTCGACTGGAAGACTATATACATGTGACTTATCCTTGTACTATCTTTGACGGTCATAAAACAAGGGGAAAAGGGAGTACAAGGGGTCAATATAAGGGAGAACAAGGGAGTGAGGTACGCGATAGTCCTGCACGTCGGTTATCAATTGTAATGGAACCTTGATTTTCGGAGTCTTCGGAGGGTCAGATTCGTAGACTACGGAGGGTCAGAATCGCGGGGCCTTGGAATGTATTTTGGACATTCGGAAATTGGTTGTTCGGGCTTTGGTCGATCGGAAAGGTCCCGGAAACGGTGCGGGTGGTTGTGGGGTTTAATGTGGGTTTGTTTGGCTGCATAGGCCATAACATAAGGGGAAGGACAGGGAGTGGAACAATAATAAAGGATAGGAGGGTGGGGTAAGGAGAATGAACCAGATAATGAACCGAGTGTACCAAGCTGAAACAACGCACCATGAGAGATGATATGGGTAAGGGTTGGTCAGTCAGTACTGCTGAGTAAGTGAGAGCATGGTATTGTGGTCATGAAACAACCCCTATCTGGTAAAACAGGATGCTGAGCAAGCTATAATGTAGCAAGATATGCATTAATTGCAGCTAATTGTTGGCGAGGGCTCAGATCAGATGCAGGCATAAAAGGATCTGATTGAGTGTGGACAGAAGGAAGAGCAGGAGGAAGATGAGAGAATGGCTGAGGTGGTGGGGGGACAGGATTTTGATGACATAATTCTGATTCAGTAGCAGCCCTCTCACAACACATTGAAGGTAAAGTCATCTGTAACTTCTCCCGATGTTGAGCATGTTCTCATTCTCTATCATGCTCAGGTATAGAGGCCATTCTATAAATTACATATCAGCAATGAATTATTAGAACTGCAATAACATCTAAAAATACTCACAGGATATAGACCCAGATGTATACTAATATGAAGGGAAAAGAGATACATGAATATCTGAAAAAAAAATTTACACATCAGCTGAGAACTGCAATAACATCCAAAAATACTCACAGGATATAGACCCAGATGCACACTAATATGAAGAGCAAGGAGATACACTAATATCTGAAAAACCAACTTTAACACAAACTCCAGGATCCTTTCTAGGGCCAGAAGAGCAGTCCCAAGTCCAGGATCCTATCCAGGGCCAGAAGAGCGGTCCAAAGTCCACCACCAAAAGGGAAAGGCCAATACCCCACAATATTTGCACAGGGTTTCACCAAGGAGGAATTCACCACAAGACAGAGGGAGATCTTAAAGGCTTTTATGTGACTCAGAAAATGTAGGCAGAAAACAAAGTATATGGCAAGCCAAAGCCAACCACCCTGGTTCTACCAAATGTAACAGAAACTGAGTTAAGCCACTCCCCCCATATGAGCTGTGAGAGGTACTTGGCAACAGCAAACTAAAGTGGTACAGGCACACTTCACACTCAATAGGCTTGATCAGCACCTTAGATACCCCTGCACAAATATGTGGGACCCCACCACTGTTGTCAAGTAAAGACACTGGTGGGTATGCTAGTGAGCAATATGCAACTAATTGATCACCTAAGCCAATCCTAAGAGGCAAAGAGGAACCTAAGATCCTAGAAACCTGGAGGAGGAACAGCTAAGCTTAAGCAGTACAGAATATGTCTGTTTGTCAAATAGAATGACCAGAAGAGTGTCAATTAGGCTGAGATGTTGAGAGAATAATGAAGTCACTTGTACCTGAGAGCAGGGAGGTAGTATAGAAATTGTAAGGGAGGACAATGTGGCAATGGACTGGGTGCAATAAGTGTGGCAGGTTGAAAACCCAGTGACTGTGAGTCTGAGTCAGTGCACAGGTGTTCATTTGAGACAATGCATTCAGTCAATA
>QLPG01031033.1:0-10696 GCA_003314385.1 Gomphus sp. MG54 | reverse complement strand
TATCATGATATGCTGGTCTAGACGTCATTCCAAGAAATATGTATGGTTCTTGACTTTCTCGGAAATAGACTGCATCTCCTATCGCATATGACTGAGTGTAGATTGGATGGGATCGTCTTCTGAATGAGAAATGTGCTGGTGGGGGTATGCGAAGATAATGATATGTTAATGGTTCTGCCTGGATGCGTGTGTCCTGGGTGTTGTAGCGTTGCATGGGAATGAGCTCTGAAGAAGACATGATGACAAATTGGGAGTCTGAAGATCGGTGGGCTGAATAGAATGGTTGGCTGTGTGATGTGGTGACAGTGAAGGTGATATGGGATGAGCGCCGATGGAGTCTGATTTGGAACATGGTTGAGATCGGTCACTTTACTGTCACCGGTACATTGTATGGACCACTCCTTTCGTCCTATCCTCTTCATTGTTCCTTCACCCCCTATCCACTCCTTGACCTGTTTCCCCCAAACAACATGACGGCCACTCATTGTCCTGGCCACTGCCATTGTTTTATCTTGGGCCGTCCTCTATTATTCTATTCTCGCCTACCACTTCATTATCTTATTCTCAGCCATACTCTATTATTCTAATCCTGCTTACATTCCTTATTCTATTTCTGATCACTGTGGACAATGCCTCCATGTGGTTTCTTCATACCTTATTGTCTCCATTCCTTATGCCACCCTGTTCCACATCTTGCTTCTTAACTATATAAGTAGTGGGATGTATGTAGATAGTTCCTCACTCAGAATATCAATTGGTTTGCACCCCTTTGTCCGTTTCCTATTCCTAAAGTCCTTCGCTCAAGCTAACGCCCTTGGCATCCTTACGAGGCTCCTCCTACTATCCAAATTAGTGGCACGCATGGAACAGCAGGGCACAACACACGAGCACATTGAAGCCTAGCCACTCCGGAACGGTTTGCAGGACTTGACCGATATCTCGGCGTTACTGAATCCTGACACACCACCTAGCCCTGGTACCAGCCCTGGCATTCTCCCTAGGCCTGACAAAGGCATCCCAGACCCTCTGCCAACCCATAAGCCTACTTAAGCACTGGTAAGGGGATCCAAAAGTAAATATATATAAAAGGGACAGACTAAGTATAGTATCAAGGCATATGTATCTGGTAAGGGGATCCAAAAGAGAATAAGATGAGGATCCCTTACCTAAGCAGCCAACTATATAGCTAGTGACTGTGACATGAGTACGTCATGTCACAGTCAGTGAAACAAAGATAAACAAGGATTAACTAAAGGAGGGGAGATAGAGAATGAATGATATATAGGGAAAATAATAAGCATTAGTGGACAGGAGGCTATCCCCTAATATCAGGCTTCAACCACTACTTCACAGTCTAGCACTCTGCTCCAAAGCAATCTGTCACCAACTCCAAAGCTAGAAGCTTCTCACATATCCCTAGTCAAAGCAGCCACCTTTGTACAAGCCTGCAAACTAAAAGGGTCACAAGCCTTCCAACTCAATCTCACCCATCTTGACAAATATTCTCAAGGCTCTACTACGGTCGATGCATCAGACAACCTGGAAAGCATTAAATAGCATGTTTTAGAATACTATCATGACTTTGCTAATGTTTTTTAGTAAACAACATGCCAATAAATTAGCTCCTTACAGATCTTATAATCTGAAGATTAACCTCAAAGAAGGCACTTTATCACCTTTTGGTCCTATCTATTCACTTTCAGTATCCAAATTACAATCCCTACAAGACTTCATTAATGAACATCAACATTGGTTTCATTCAACCATCATGTTCATCATATGGAGTGCCAGCACTATTCATGCAAAAGAAGGATGGCTCTCTATGACTCTGCAAGGACTTTCATGGTCTCAACAGAATAATGAAAAAGGACCAATATCTACTTCCACTTATTTCTGACCTCTTAGATACTGCAAAGAAGGTCATTATTTGTGAGGTGTTTCTAGGCTATGGAGTTGGAAGGAAGATGTTATTCAATATCGTTCAGGATATACTCTGTGTCCATAAGTATCATAGCCCTTGAGACAGGTTTGACAAGGCTTGTGGCTCAAAGGGACATGGTCAACTGATGTTGGTAGGTCAAAGGTTTTGGGGATTAATGGTGGTGTAATTGCTTATCCCCTCCTTAAGGTAGACATCCCATCGTCTAGTAAGCAAATCAGGCTTAGTGCCTTAAGCAACTGGATCTGAAACAAATGATGAGGTTAAACTGGAAAAGGTATTCCAACAACCTAGCTTGACATCTAGTCAACAACTTTATAGTACAAAAGTACTCCAAATTCTTATAGTCTGTGATGACATTGATGGGCTCAGTGGAATCTTCCAACTAGTGTCACCATTTCTAAATGCTTTGAAAATCATGAGCAGTTCTTTGTCATGTATGTCATAGTTGAGTTTGGGTGATGTGAAGGTTTGGGAATGAAATGCAATTGGATGAAGGTCTCCATATGGGGTGTGTTGAGAGCTAAAGTATAACCTGATGCATCTGTCTACAATCAAGGGATAGTCAGGTATCCAATGAGTTTCAATGGGTGCAGATGTCAAGTATCCATACCAAGTGTCCAGTAACTCAGTACTGCCAACTGAGCAATCAGTCTATGTCCATGCACAAGTGACAAAGCCACATGCAAGTCACTTGGTATGCCATTCTTGGCTGGGCACATTTACCACCCATGTTTCTCATTCCCACCCCTCATCCACTCCTTCCTCATTCATCATCCATTAATCCCACCCTGCCTACTCCTTAATTCTCAGCCCACCTTACCTTGGGACATCCTGTCCTTGTTCTATCCTCGGCCATGACCCTATTGTTTTATAATTGGTCACTTCCTATTGTTCTATCCTTGGCCACATTCTTATTATCCTATCTTTTATTGTTCTATTCTCATTTACATTCTTTCATTCTATTCTTAATCATTGTGGAAAATGCCTCCATATGCTCTGCATACCTTGTTATTCTCTATTCCTTATTCCACATCTTGCTTCTTAATCTATATAAGTAGCACATGCATGTAGATACTCATTCTGGATATCAACTTGGAATAGGCCTCCTTGTCCTCTCTTCCCTCCCATCTGAAGTCCCCCCTTAGGCTGGTACCCTTGGCACCTTCATGGGTACCCCTTCTGTCAGAAATCAGTGGCATGCATGGAAGGTAGGGTACAACACATGAGTATGTTGAAGCCAAGCCACCCTGATTGGTCTCTAGAACTTGACCAATTCCTGACAGTAGCATCGGCATTTCTGATGTCTGACAGCAGACGTGAATGCCAGTTTCAGCTTATTGAATGCTTCTCTACACTCCTCGGTGAAGTTCCAGGGAAGACCCTTTCGAGTGAGTCATGTAAAGGGAGTTATAATTGAAGAGTGGTTGTTAATGAATTGCCTATAGAAGTTCACAAATCCCAGGAAGGATTGAATGTCTTTGACCTTTCACAGTTCCAGCCATTTGTCAAGTAAACATACCAAGTATCTGGTAACTTGGCAGTGCTGACTGAATGATCAGTCTATGTCCATGCACAAATGACTGAAACTACATACAAGTCACTTGGTATGTTGGCCTCGGCTCAGCACACTCACCATCCACATTCCTGTCCTTCATCCACTCTTCCCCATTCATTGTCCATTAATCCCCACCCATTTTATCTCTTATTTCTTGGCCCACTCCACTTTGGGACATTTGATCATTGTTTTATGCTCGGCCATGACCCTATTGTTTTATATTTGGTCACTCTCTATTACCTTATTCTTGGCCACATTTCTATTATCCTATTTTCATTGTTCTATTCTCGCTTACATTTCTTATTCTATTCCTGATCATTGTGGACAATACCTCCACATGCTCTGCATACCTTATTGTTCTCCATTCCTTATTCCACATCTCACTTCTTAAACTATATAAGTAGTGCATGTATATAGATAGTTCTTCATTCTGGATATCAACTAGGCATAAGCCTCCTTGTCTTCTCTCTTCCCATCTGAAGTCCTTACTTGGGCCAGCACCCTTGGCACCCTTGGCACCCTCCTGGGCACTTCTTCTGTGTGAAATCAGTGGCATGCATGGGAAGTAGGGTGTAACGCATGAGTATGTTGATGTCAAGTACATGTACTGAGACTCCAGTAATTTGGCAGTGCCAATCGAGCAGTCAGACTACATATATGTATAAGTGCCCATGTGGCATGCAAGTCACTTGGTATGCCAGTCTCGGCTTGGCACATCCACCATCTACATTCCTTGCTCCTATTCCTCATCTACTCTGTGCCATTCACCATCCATTAATCCTACCATGCCTACTCCTCATTCCTCAATCCGCCTCACCTTGGGACTTCTTGTCCTTGTTTTATCCTTGGCTGCAACCATTGTTTTATAGTCGGGCACTCCCTATTGTCCTATTCTTGGCCACATTCCTATTATTCTATTTTTTATTGTTCTATCCCCATTTACATTCCTTCATTCTAATTTTACTCATTGTGGACAATACCCACATGCTTCGCATACCTTATTGTCCCACATTCCTTATTTCACATATTGCTTCTTAAACCTATATAAGTAGGACATGCATGTACATACTTTCTCATTCTGGGTATCCACTAGGCTTAGGCCCCTTGTCTCCTCTTCCCTCTGTAAAAATCCTGTACTTGGGCCGGCACTTTGGCACCCCCCAAGTACCTCCTCTGTCCCAAATTGGTGGCATGCATGGCAAGTAAAGCGCAATGCACGAGTACATTGAAGCCAAAGCCACTACTTCCAGCCTGCAGGACTTGGCCATTAACCATCCACATCCTTGGCATTACCAAAGTTCGACAGCCTGACAGTTGAAGCCAAGCCACCCTGATCAGTCTCCAGGACTTGACTGATTCCCACTAACATTGTGAAACTAGCACTATTGCAATAATGCTCGGCCCATACATCATCGACAGTACTGGTGCCTGATACCATTGCATGATACATTTGACTTTGTCTTCTGCCATTATAAGGCCATCAGGTAATAGGATATATCTGAGGTATTGGACTAATGTTTGGTAGAATGAACATTTGTCTTCTCAAGCAAATAGGCCATGCTTGATAGTTATTGCAATACTTCACAGACATGTTTGATATGTGAGGACTTGTCATTGGAATAGATGAGGATGTCATCCAAGTAGACAATTGTACAGACATCTAATAGGTCCCCAAATATATCATTCATGAAACACTAAAAAGCTGCAGGGGCATTAGATAAACCAAATGGCATAACAAGCCATTCAAAGGACCCATAATAAGTCCTAAAGACTGTCTTCTATTTATCCTCTTTGGCAATCTGAACAAGGTGGTAAGCATGTTGTAGATCAAATTTGGTATAAATGTGAGCAGCATTAATGCCAAGGTGGTCAAAATAACAGTACCAAAGCTCTAAGTCTAAATTTTTTGATGTAGTAATGTGTGCTATGTTCACCTCATCCTGAGTAAGTGTATTCCCATCCAGGTATGCAAGTCTCCCTCTAATGGTGGCAGTCAGGATCAGTTTGCCTATTTTATAGAACTTCAAGATGATTCTCACAATCTCAACCTTAATCTTATGATGTACAGTCAAGAAGAGGACTGATAGGAGGTTATTTCAAAGTTAGGTAGGGAAGAGAAATCTCATTCCCTACTTCAGCTCCACCTCCTAACCTAGTCCATTGACACCTGCCACTAGGAACATCGATCAGAAGCCACTAGGGAATCCATCTCTACCAGGACCCCCAATCACCCCAATGACAAAAGTAAAGACCCCATCAATCCAAACCTATCCAGTGGCAACAAGACTACCATGAACCCAATGTCCAAACTTGGTAAGGATGGAAAACTTATACCGCAGGAGCAGCAATGCTGTTTTGAAAAGAACCTCTGTATCTTTTGTGGCAGGATAGGGCACATGGCCAGGGAATGCCTGAAACCTTCTTCCATAGCCACCAAGGGGCCTGTTGTCTCAACAGCAAAAGAAATCAAGGAGACTTCTGAAGCCTCAGACTCTTTGGAGTCAAAAAACTAGTATGCAGCCCTCCAACTCCAGCACCAACCAAGGGCTGCACTGAACCCAATGGTGTACCAATGGAACTAAGACTCAATGCTGGCCCTGTAGACCTAACTAATGTTCCAGATGAATACCACAAATCCAAGGACATTTTCAGTAAAAAATGAGCTAGCACCCTTGTCCCACACCACCCTTATGACCTAAGGATAGAACTTGATGAAGGCACCTCACCCCCCTTCAGCCCTATCTACTCCCTCTCTGAAAGTGAATTAAAATCACTATGTGAGTTCATAGATGAGCATGTATCCATAGGTTTCATTCACCCCTCCCAATTACCCAGCAGTGCACTGGTCCTTTTTGCCCAAAAGAAGGATGGATCCCTCTGACTATATGTTGATTTCAGAAGACTCAACAAAATCATGAAGAAAGACTGATACCCACTGCCTTGCATATCTGACCTACTTGATAGTCCCTGAAAAGCTAGGATCTTTACAAAAATAGACCTATGGTATGCTTACCACCTTATCCATATCTGAGGAGGTAACAAATGGAAAACCACCTTCCATACCCAATTTGGGTCCATTGAATGGTGTGTCATGCCTCATTTTAGACTGAGTAACTCACCAGCTACCTTTCAGTGCCTTATAAACGACATCTTTTCTGACCTTCTTGACATATTGATACTGGTTTACCTAGACAACATTCTGATATACTCCAACAACCTGGAGCAACATAGGAAATATGTCCACCAAGTCCTACAATAACTCTGAACTAACCACCTATATGCCCATGTGGACAAATGTCACTTCATGTTGACATCATAGAATACTTGGGATACATCCTATCCCCAGATGGCCTTATTATGGCCGACGATAAGGTCAAGGTCATCTAAGATTGGCCTGAACCCTACAAAGTTAAGGACATTCAGTCCTTCCTTGGATTTGCAAACTTCTATAGGCACTTCATTTTTAACTACTCTGACATTACAGTTCCACTCACCCATTTGACATAGAAAGATACTCCATTAAACTGTACTGAGAATTGCAGGACATCCTTTTAAACCCTCAAAAAGGCCTTCATAACCATGCCAGTGCTAAGCCAATGGGTCCCCAGCTCCCAGCTCATTATTGAAACAGATGCATCCAACTATACCCTTACAGCTATCTTATCCATGATTTCCCCCATGGATAAGAACATACACCTGATCGTCTTTCACTCCCAAACATTTACCCCCCTAGAGTTAAACTAGGATGTGCATGACAAAAAGCTACTTGTGATATTCGAAGCATTTAAAACTTAGCAACACTACCTGGAAGGATCCCCCAACCCTATAGATGTAGTTACGGACTATAAAAACCTGGAGTATTTCTCCATGACCAAGCTCCTCACCCACCAACAGGTCTGATGGTTGGAATACCTTTCATAGTTCAACATAGTCATCTGTTTCCACCCTGGATGCCTTAGTACTAAACCAGATGCACTAACTAGACAATGGGATGTCTATCCTAAAGAGGAGGGAAGCAACTATGCCACAGTCAATCCCTACAACCTCCAACCCATGTTGATTATAGAACAACAAGTTTCATCCCTATGAGCCATGTCACTATGTTTTCGGACACTTCAGATAGCTGTCAAGCCCCCAATACCAAGCCCCGGTTCACTCGGTAGTACCGACCGAACAACCCTTGCCTTTTAGTCCCACACACCAGTGACAAGTCATCCCTCACCAGTACATGGTCTCGGTCCGGTACATTTGGCTCATCATTTGGTTCACTTTCCTCATCCTGTCCCCTCTATCCTTTGTCATTCCTTCATTCCCCTTCTTTCCCTGTCCTTCCCCTTGCCTGTTTACCCTCAGGACATTCACTCTTTGTTGCCACTCGGCAGTGGCCCTATTGTTTTATGTTCTGCCACTCTCATTGTTCTATTCTCACTCACTCTTTTGTCCTCAGCCATACTTTATTGTTCTATTGTTGTCCACATTCCTTGTTCTATTCTTGATCATTGTGGACAATACCTCCACATGATTCTTCATACCTTATTGTTCTCCATTTCTTGTGCCACTCTGTTCCACATCTCACTTATTAGCCTATATAAGTAGCCAATGTATGTAGATGGTTCTTCGTTCTGGAAATCAACTTGGTTTACGCCTTCTTGTCCTCCCTTCTCCTGTCCCAAGTCCTTTACCTGGGCCGACACTCTCGGCACTCTCCCGGGTACCCCTCTGTCCCAGATCGGTGGCACGCATGGGAAGTAGGGTGCAACACATGAGCACATTGAAGCCATGCCACTACTTCTAGCCTGCAGGACTTGGCCCTTACCCATCCGACCCCTTCGGCTTTCCTGAGGCCTGTCAGTATGTCCGGAGCCTGACAATAGCCATGATAATGGATATAGAACAACCCCACAATAACATCCATGTAGCAGTCTGGGACAACCTAACCGTGTTGGAAAAACTTGATACCCCTAATGGAAGATGGTCAACCACTCCAGATGGTCTCCTCTTACTCAACAAACATATCTACATCCCCAACAATGACAATCTTTGCTTACAGATCCTATAAGACAAATACAACCACCCAATTTCCAGGCACTTTGGACAAAACTGGACATTAGAACTTATTAGAAGGGAATACATCTAGCCTGAACTCTGAAATTCTGTCAAGTCCTACATTAAATCCTGTACCACTTGTATGCATTCTAAATCACAAAGACACTACTGTATGGCCTCCTGAGACAACTACTAGTTCCTGTATACCCATGGAACTCCATCTCAATGGACTTCATCAAAAAACTACCCTAGTCAGCTGGATTTGACACCATCCTTATCATTGTAGACTACCTTACCAAGCAATCCATTTTTATCCCCACCCATAACACTATCATAGCTCCTACCCTAGCCAAGCTATTCATACTCCAAGCATTCTCCAAGCATGGGGTTCCATCACATGCTGCAGAAAGAATTCATATCCTCTTTCTTTAAGTCCCTAGGGAAGGCCCTGGATATGAAGCTGCACTTCACCTCCAGATACCATCCAGAAGGTGTTGGGCAAACCAAGCATATGAATCAAATGTTGGAAAAGTACCTCTAGGTCTACTGCAATTACCAGCAGGACAACTGTGCAGACCTCCTCCCAATTATGGAATTTGCATACAACAATGCCCCAAATGCCACGACTGGGATCTCCCCCTTTTTGCCAATAAGGCCTACCACCCAGATATCATTGTTTACCCCAAATGAGATCTGGCCTCCTCCAGGGTGCATGACTTTGCCATATGTTTGGATGAATTACACCAAGAACTCTGCAGAAACATATCCATAGCCCAACAATGCTACACTACCTCTGCAGACCTATGCCAGACTCAAGCACCAGAAATTCAAATTGGAGACAAGGTTTTCATCAAATCAAACAATATCCAAATGACAAGACCATCTAAGAAACTATCTGAGAAATACTTAGGATCATACGAACTCCTAGCCCAGGTAGGACTGGTATCTTATACCCTCTACCTCCTGGAAAGCATGCAAACTATCCACCCCATCTTCCACATCTCCATGCTGGAACCATCAACCCCCAACCCTTTCATAGAATGAATGGTACTACCCACAATCGCCTATAGAGATTGATGGGGAACCCAAATACAAGATAGTGGAAATCCTGGATTTGAAACTTGACAGGCACTGCAAATGCCAACTCTAGTCCTAGTCAAGTGGTCTAGAAGACCTTCTGGCTTCCTGCAACTGAGCTAAACCATACAATGGAAGTAGTTTCTGATTTCTATTATGTATATCTGCACAAGCTGGGCCTATGAGTCTGGCCAATCAGACCTTCCTTAAATTATCCCACTAAATTTAAAGCATTTTAATCATTCTCTAGCTGGGCTCATACATGGGGGCCGGCTCCTGTCATGCACTAGGAATGCCAAAGATGTATGGGCTGAGCACTATTGCAATAGTGCTAGCTTCACAATGTTGGCAGGAATTAGCCAAGTCCTAGAGACCAATCTGGGTGGCTCAGCTTTAACATATTTATGCATTGCACCCTACTTTCCATGCATGACACTGGTTTCTAACAGAAGAAGTACCCTGGAGGGTGCTGAAGGTGCAAGCCTGAATAAGGACTTCAGATGGGAGGAGAGGAGATAAAGAGGCTTATGCCAAGTTAATATCCAGAATGAGGAAGTATGTACATGTATGCACTACTTATATAGGTTAAGAAGCGAGATGTAGAATAAGGAATGGAGAACAATAAGGTATGCAGAGAATGTGGGGGTATTGTCTACAATGATCAAGAATAGAACGAAGGAATGTAAATGAGAATAGAACAATGAAAATAGGATAATAGAAATGTGGCCCAGAATAGGATAATAGAAGGTGACCAAATATAAAACATTAGGGTCATGGCTGAGAATAGAACAATAATCAAATGTCCCAAGGTGGTGTGGGCTGAGGAATAAGGAGTAGGTGGAGTGGAATTAATAGATAATGAATGGGGAAAGGATGGATGATGGATAGGGATGGGGAATGTGGATGATGAATGTGCTGAGCCGAGACCAACATACCAAGTGACATATGTGTGAATTGGTTACTTGCACATGGAATTAGACTGATCATTTGGTTGGCACTACCGAGCTACTGGGTGCTTGGTACAGTATAGTAGACCTCCTTGATACAGGATACCTCCTTGATACAAAATGATTTTC
>QLPG01030953.1:0-16129 GCA_003314385.1 Gomphus sp. MG54 | reverse complement strand
CTCAGAACGGTGCCTCTGCCGGTTCTGATGCTGTGGCAGCACCCTCAGGGGGGGCGGATGGCGATAAAGACAAGAAAAACTATACTGGTATCCACTCGACTGGATTTAGGTCTGTGGATGACTCTTTTTTCAACGGAAGGCGCGTTATTAATATAAGGGTTTATTTAGGGACTTTTTGCTGAAGCCCGAGCTTCTGCGGGCGATTAGTGATCTTGGTTTTGAGCATCCTTCGGAAGGTTTGTTCCCCGTGTCTTTTTTTCATGCCTGAAACTCATTTCTACGCTCATTCTCAAGTGCAACAAGAGTGCATTCCCCAAGCTGTGCTGGGAATGGACGTCCTTTGTCAAGCTAAATCTGGTCACGGCAAGACTGCGGTTTTTGTGCTTGCGACTCTTCAGCAGCTCGAGCCCCAGGATGGCGAGGTTTCGGTGCTTGTCTTATGTCATACGCGTGAGCTGGCGTTCCAAATTCGGAATGAGTATCTCCGCTTTGCAAAGTACATGCCCGATATCCGAACCAGTGTCTTCTACGGTGGGACTCCTGTTCAAAAAGATGCTGAGCTCCTCAAAGATCCCAAGACATGCCCGCACATCGTCGTTGCAACACCTGGTCGTTTGAACGCTCTCGCTCGGGACAAGTATTTGAATTCAAAGCACGTCAAGCACTTCGTATTAGACGAGTGCGATAAAATGTTGGAACAACTCGGTTAGTCACTCGGCACCTCCGCCTCATCCTCGTTTCTCTTTGTCATCGACTCTCGTCGCGCCTTCGCGTCGTTTTATTCTTGGCGTCTCCCACCGCACTTGGTGCATCATAGCCGAATCTCGTCATCGGAGACTTTTTTGGATACCCGATAATTTAGGTGGTGCCTGGGGCTTGTTGACCTGTGTTTTGTGATATAGCACGAGGGAGGCAAGTGCAAACTGTTGGGTGGGGGATACCCGTTGACCCAAGGGGGAGTTCTTATGTTACATTCCTTATTTTCGTTGGCAAACATTTCCCTCTTCTCCGCGTGTCGCTTCAATAAGGTTCTCACATTGTTCTTCCTTTTTGTCGGTCCTATCTTCGATATTCGGATATTCGCCCCCAGATATGCGTCGGGATGTTCAAGAAATCTTTCGAGTCACACCACATTCAAAACAGGTTATGATGTTCAGCGCCACCTTGGCTAAAGACATCCGAATCACATGCAAAAAATTTATGGCCAATGTATGTTTTTGCTCTTCGCCTCCTTCGCAACCGCAATGCTGAGAGACATTATGACAGCCTTTGGAAATCTTCGTCGACGACGAGGCAAAATTGACATTACACGGGTTACAACAGCATTTCGTTAAACTCGACGAGGTCGCAAAAAACCGTAAACTAAACGATCTCTTAGACACCCTAGAGTTCAACCAGGTTTATTCTCAACACTTTATCCGATATTTATTTTTCTCACGTTTTGTCAGGTCGTAATTTTCGTTAAATCCGTCGCCCGTGCCGTCGAATTGGACAAGCTATTGAAGGAATGCAACTTCCCTTCCATCAGCATACATTCTGGTTTGCAACAAGAGGAACGGTATGTAATGTGTTATTCCTTGTTCCCCGAGTGCTGAGACCATGCTGTCGCAGGATCGCCCGTTACAAGCAATTCAAGAATTTTGAAAAGCGGATTCTAGTAGCAACAGATATCTTTGGTCGCGGTATCGATGTTGAGCGGGTAAACATCGTTATCAACTACGATGCTCCAGCGGACGCCGACAGCTACCTGCATCGCGTGGGGTAAGAAGGTGTTGGTAGCAAAGAAGCCCCAATTGATATTTGTTTTGCAGACGTGCAGGACGTTTTGGTACCAAAGGTCTCGCAATCACGTTTATATCCACGGAGTCGGACCAGACTGTCTTGAACGATATTCAGGCTAGGTTCGAAGTTGCGGTAACGGAATTGCCGGAGCATATTGATCCCGCGAGCTACAGTAAGCGTCGCATATCAACGTCTGTTTCAAAAGCTGAGCTGACACCGATATCCAGTGACTTCTTGAGCGGCGCCTCATGTTTTCCTACACACTTTTCTTCGATATCTGTTTGATCACTCGAATTAACCCCTTGTCTCTTTCTGTTTCTTGCCTCCTGTGTACTTCGTGCTTGATGATCCGTACAAAATATGTTCTAGTTGAGACCGCTTGATTGTTGACTAGTTTGGGATGGGCTCCAGAGCAGCCGGCCATCCGAATAAGAGTCATCAAGATGTGAGGGAAGGCACATTAAATTAGGTAATGAGACTATCAACCGGTGTCAAAGAAGGCGCTTGCCGAGAAACAGGGACCTGGTACAGTATGTATACCGACCATAGGTCCTTGTCTACAATCAAAGACCACCACTAGCGAGTAAGCTGGCGTCCGCTCTTTCGTCCCTCCCTTTCCAGGTGTGTTCACATGTGCTGCGGCAGTGCTCTCTATGCTCTTGCGCTCCCACTCGTAGTCTCTTCTTTCATTTCGGCCGTTGCGCCTACTGGTGTCCCCAACTGGTTAGCCCAGGTGACGATCCACATCCCAGTCGCGTCGCGTTAGACGTCTCATCCTCACTTTCAGTCCTGGTATTTTGATTGGACTCCGCCTGGGGCACCACTCCCCGTGCCCATCACAGCCCAATGTGAGACGATCCATGTCGCGTGGACACGGGGCACTGCTTCAGGGTTCGTTCTAGTGTCTCGTTGTGGTCTTCGATGCTCATGGTCCCCATTTAGTCCTGACCCGGTCGCCCCGTATTATCTTCAGATATATACTTCGTATGTAGATGGCATCTGGTCTCGTCTCTCGTTCTGGTGAATAATGTGATTCCAGCAATTATATCTTTCCATTTATCATTTCCGCGGGTCCCGATCCTCATACAGTCAGTGACTATTCTCTTATGGCATGCATTCAGTGATAGAGTTCGAGCTTCGCGATTAGGATCTTACCATTCCGTTTGCCCCTGGTTCCCAGGTACAGTGCTTTCTTGCCAGCCTCACACGCCGTGGTTGATTCAAGGCATTAGTACGAAATCTGCATGGTGATTCGAGAATACCCTGTTCTTTTACCCTAAACTCATCGCGTTTTCAAGTTTGATTCCAATGGAAACACAGGGTGCGTTGTCTTCGTGTGTTTGCATGCGTTGTCCAACCACCGCCGTTCCAGTGGTTGCCAAGCAATTTACACAGTCTATTCAAATTCAAATACCTCATCCACACCTATCTGTGCCAATTTCACCATGCCTGCCACCACTTTGAGTGTAAAGTCGGAGTATGCCCAGGGTGCATTGTCCATGTATGGCTGGGTAGATTCTGTGCGGATAACTAAAACTCCATGGTGTAATTATGCCTACTAATGCACCGTTAACAGTGCAGTGATATCAGGGTGACCCCTCAGGGGGGTACCCCCCCGTTTACCTTCACTGTATGGATCACTACAATTTTCACTCCCTTCTGGACTGACGGAGTCATCTCGCAGGTGGCTCCTGCTCTTCATCCACCACTTAATATCACCTCCAATGACATGTCACCTATCAATTGGACAGTATCTCTTGTGAGTGACCGACAGGGTGGAGTGATGTTCGCCCAATGATATGTTTCCTAGTCCTGGGGTTCGCCGTTCTTCATCTCCCTCGTGGATTCGACTGGTTTATCGTGGTCGAACGGTCCAATTCATTCTGGGGATGGACAAACCAATTGTTTGGCTAAAGATTTCTTGTGAGATGCGTCGCTTCTAACCATCTTTGCTTCTTATCGTGTGTCTTCTGCAGCTCGAATGGTAAACAAGGCATGGCTGGTGCGACCGTGGGTGCAGCCGTGGGTGGCGTCGCATTCGGATCAATAGCGTCCCTATTCGCTGCCTTGCTAATCTCCCGGCGCCGAGCAACCATAAAGCGACGTGGACTGGAGCGGGAACCAATACCTTTTACTTCGACTGATCATTCTCGCTATGAGTCCGTGTCCTCCCAGTCACCTCCTGCGGACAGGCAAGTGTTCCCCCTTCAACAGCAGCCCTTAGCCGGATCCAAGCCACGTTCGGTCGCCAGTCTCGGATCCATAGCGACGCTTTCGGGCCAGTACAACATTGAACCGTTCCAGTACGACGCCTCCACGCCTTTTACGACTCCCAATGCAGCCCTGGGGAGTGACCCTACGGCGACGATGCCACAACAGTCATGGAACAATGTTCTACAAGGGACGCATGCACGCACCGCCAGCGGGGGTCCGAGTATGTCGATACCCGATCGTCAGGAGGGCAGGAGTCAGGTGTATGTAATACACCACGACTCTGGACGAGCCCCTGTGAGTGTAATTACCTCACGGGGAACTGAAGTCGTAGAACTTCCGCCTGGGTACTCCTCTGAATATCTGAGCACGGCTTCCGGGTCCCAAAGTTCTGCTTCCTCGCAACGGAGACATGGAAAGGCTGCAACCGGGTCGGGATGAAGTGGCGGAAAACATAGCTAGGGTATGACGGTGGACAGGTCGATTCGATGGTTCTGGTTTTTTTTTTGTTCTTATCGGTCTTTCATAGGCGCCAGCTCAAACTACGAGCCTAGTGGTCGCGGCTACATAACTGACTCCAGCGGTTCTTTCGCTAATACCACACCTCTGTTACAAAACTGAAGTCTTGCTCACGAAACAATGCCTTGCTATGGATTTTACTGGAACGTGATGGACCACAGTCACTTCCCTTATCCATGGACATGGACGCTTAAAATTGCACCCATAGAATATTGAATTAATCGTACCCGTCTGAGTACGCCGGCTTTTCGTTGGTCAGATGTCCTCTAGGGACCTATGCATTGATTTGAAATACTATATCACATTGTCAAGTGAAATGAAAATCAGGGCAAGAAATGATACTAATGCGCTTGTATTCATGCTGGCGCCGCCAAGCTCCGATAAGTATGAGGACACCTCCGAGCGGCTGCTGCAGAATGAAATCAGCGTATCTGCCCTTCTAGCAGTCGGAGCCGTCGTATGTGATGGAGTGACCGAAGCATTAACACTCCCGATCACAAGATAAAGATTGGATGCACGATTGCGAAAGCGAATTGGGCTGAGCACAAGAGAGGCCTGCTCCTGCTTGCAGTCGAACAGGTGAGCGGACGTCCGCATTTCGTCTGTGACACGCTCCGATCAGTGTTTGACGGAACCTTACCCCGGCAGGCGGCGAGCCCAGAACACGGACCTGTGATCTACGGAGGCGCGCCATTATTGAGTATCTGAGACAGAATCGGGTTTCGGGGTGCGCCTTGGATGGCCATGCTTCCGGGACGGGGCTCCGTCACGATGCGCACAGCCCACTTCCCAAGTGGGAAAGGTATTTCGATCTTCTCCTATCATTTCAGGAGTTCCCAACATTCTGGCGGCAATGACCCAGACGACCATCTGCAACATGGGCCCAGAATACATGCGTAAAATCAGACTATTTATGTGGTTCTTATTAGCTCTGGAATGTCGTGTTCTTCTTTTCAGTATTCGACTTGTTTGCTACTATTTCGCGAATGGCATTGGCACGATAATGATGAATGATATTCGTTGGGCGTTGGCAGGCTGTGGAAGGGGCATGTGGACATGTCAATCTTGGCCATACCATCAGGTTGTGGGTGAGTTGGCAGGTGTAAATTGGCTTGATGTGTTTGATGTGTGAGGTCTTGTCATAAAGATACAGATCACAAAGTCGCCATTGGGAGAGACAGACAAGTGGGCGCGGACATATTTTAACTTGTACTCACGAGCCGTGTTTGGGCGCTCCGCGTAGGCGCCGTGCGGAAGCTCTGGAGCGTATCGGGGCGCAGGCTTCCACACAAGCAGCTCAGTTGCAGGCTTTTGGCGTGACAATAATTGATTTTCTAGTCACGCCGCCGGTGCGGCCATCAACAGAGACAAGTGGTTGTCTGAGATGTTGTGTCAATTGCGATTGTCTCAGCGATATATCTGTATATTTTCAATGCCGACGTCTCTTCGCCTCCCCCAATGCCCTTCTGTCAGATCCCCAACGATGTTCCCCTCCATTACATCACCAACACCACGCGCGGGGACGCATCAGACCTCGACCCGGACAAGCCTGTCATACTCTTATTGCCACACAACCTTACCGACGTGACTTGGTTGCGGGAGCAGCTTCGGGTGCGTGTTACAAAGCGCGAAGGATCTCTAGCTTATCAACTTTGACACAAGCACCCTCTTCTTTCTACTCGATACAATCTTGTTGCTATCGACCTGCGTAATATGGGCCGCTCGAAGGCTCCATTTGAAGTCAGGCATGACACATGGGTCGATGCCGCCGATGTTGCTCTAGTCCACGAAGTTCTTCAACTTCCCCCTTGCCATCTATTTGCTTCGGGAACGAGAAGCTGTGCAACTGCAATGTGCCTCGCGATGCTCTTTCCTGAACGATTCCTTTCCCTGTTCTTGTGTTCTCCCCCCATGCAAATGGCAGATACGTATGTTCCTTCTCATCACAACGTTTCGCCTTGCTAATCATCGAATCAAGTCCAGAATGGGTCCTGCAAGATGAGCAAGAGTTGCTCGAACTTTGGTGCTTCCCCCGTGACCTGGAAACCTTCCACATTGCTTGCATAATATCGATAAGCTATTTTATAAGTAATGTGCGTAAAATACCAGTTTGTGCAGGATGGTCCCTGTTTTAATCTCTTTCCCCCCACTTCCTTTTTTTAGGACGCAGCTATTGATTTGCAAAACGAGGTCCGTGCCGCGTAACTCTTGAACCAATGTGATGTATTGGCTCATTAGTTTCACCATAAGTTGGTTGGCTGGTGGCAAAAAGAATGCTGCCCAAAAAATAGATCCTCGGTGGTTTACTGCACATTACCCAGCGTTATCGTAGGTGCCACGAATAGTGGGTTGCTGGTTGGTGTCGCGTCTTCCTTACCTCTTTGTCCACAGAGACCTTTGTATTCTAGGAAAGAATTGCAAGCAATTCAGGCCCCGACATTTATTGTGCAGGTGTGTCACCGTCAGCCCGTTTTGACAGCCTGCTCATTTGCAAGGCTCAGGGAGACAAGGGTCGTGCAAAATCCCTAGAGTATGCACGCTCACTGAGCGCTAACATCCCGAATGCGAGATTTCTACCCGTGAAAGGTTGATAGTATTCATTCTTTTATGTTCTGTATTCAATGATCTCTTTTCAGGGGGCCCTGATTGTATGATAATTGTTCCAGCATATGCCTCCTTGGTAAACCGTGAGTTTGCAGAATTTTTGCAGAGCTTACCGCCTCCACCTGCGCGTTCGGTCTCTCCTCCGGACCCTGAAGGCATTTTCAAAACTGGCCTGGAGCGACTTGCCGCTCTGGCGGACGATTCCGAGATAGCCCAGCGCGATCCGACCACCACACTTTCATTTTCCCGTGCGAGCAGTGAGGACATCAGCATAGCCACCAAATTGTTTCAAAGATGCTCACGGGGAGAAGAGGATGTGATCAACACTCTTGATGAGCGTGGTGAGCCAAAAATGAGGTAAGGGATTGATGCCAGCTGAAAGCGTGTCAATTACTTCCTTTGCTGATAAGACGGTTCTCGTTACTCAGATTTTCCAAGAAGTTCAAGGATAAGGGCGACGGGTTTGGCAAGGCAAGGTTACCTCCCATGGCTGCTGAGGCGGAAATCGTAATGGTAGAGTCGTGTACGGTATTGGAAACAGAAAAGTAATATTCCTTGCTATGTATAATGTACAATATCTGGGATATTCGTTGATATTACGTACTTTAATCCTTGCTAGTCGGAGATTTAAGAAACTTTACAGTTGCTCACCCGTGACGCCGTGACGTTCTTCCTCAAGCTCAAGCACACCAAACAGGACAAGTGTGCGTGGTTAACAATAATATTCTTCTCCAGCCTTAGCTCATTAGGTATAATCAGCATTCACCTTGGAATCTTCTTCTTCCCCCATCAACAATGACTCATGATTCAGTCTGGTTCTCCCGCCCTCGCAAATTTGGCAAGGGCTCCCGGCAATGGTGTGTTCTTCGTCTGATCTGTGCAGCTTGTTTGTTTCATACCCTGGCTATCCTAGCCGCCTATGTGCCCACCAAGCTGGTCTTATCCGCAAGTACGGGCTCGACTTGTGCCGTCAATGTTTCCGTGAAAAGTCTGCTGCTATTGGCTTCGTCAAAGTTAGTATCGTACCACGCCTCTGGCTGCGAAGTGGCTGGGAAACTGACAGCATTGCCTTGTAGAACCGGTAAATGTTAGGAGTATGGTGCTCTGGTTTACCAGCATACAATACATCTGATTCCCGTCCCGTTGCGCTTCTATCCATATAGCAAAATACACCATACTATGTCCTTATGCAAACATACTTCTGCCATGTGCCAGCACACTTGACATTATGACTAGGCATGACGTAGCAGTTTTGAGAGATAGCTTTTTGGCGCCGTTTCTAAGAGTTTTGAGTGATTTGAGACGTTTATGCCAACCGCAATCATCTTGGTCGGAGACCTGTCATTTTGTTTTCCTTTCTCCCCCCCCTCTCGGTTCGTGAGTTGAGCGATGTAACTCTAGATGGACCCTACGCGAGCTTACACGCGTGGCTTTCCTAGTCGGGAATCCGAGAATAGGACCTGCCACGCTGCCACGGCACCTACTTGTACCTGCGGCTCTGGCCAACCGCGACTGTGCAGAACCTTGGTTCCTTCTGTCTGGCTTTGTGCCCTGCCAGCTGCTCTGTGATAGTGGCTTTCTTCTCCACCGACCCACCGAGCTACCTTTCCTTCTGCCCTTGCTTTTCTTTAGTCTCGGTGGATTAGCTTTCTCCTTTCACTCGTCGACGCGATGTACACGTTGACCTGGTATCCAGTTCTTCCTCTCGCAGTCTTGCTCTTCATCCCAGGCCCTTCGTGTGCACGCCTAGAGAACTCACACTTGCTGCGACACGATCGACCAAGCCTCGTCAGCGATCTTAGGACTGCATGGAGTGGTCTCTTTGCACACTCCTCTGCAGAGTTTCTGCTGGCTAGGGATGTTTCAAACATTACTGCTAACCTATCTGGAAGTGTGCGCTGTACAATCGGATCAAGCTTGAATCCCCCTTCATCTCCGGTTCGAGGTTCTTCTCCTTCGGTATCAGGACAGGTCCCTGTATCCACGACAACTGGAACCCCAAGTTCTTCAACCCTACCTTCTTCGGCCCTCCCTTCTTCCATATGGAAGATCCAGAAAAACCACGTAAGGACTACTCACCTTTTGCGTCTTTCACGGGATGAATATGTCTTTTTAACAGTCAGGCAGCTCGTTCTTTGACGAATGGACTTTCTTCACAGCTTCTGACCCAACGAATGGTACGTGTATCGATCGGCTCCAGCATACTATTTTAACCGTACGATGGTCAGGCATGGTGCAATTTGTTGACCGGAACACCGCTGTATGTCCCTTCCCTCGCTTAATATTACACGATAATTCATGTTCCAAACCTTTGAACAGCTTTCAGCGAATCTATCTTATATCAACAGTGCGGGAAATGCCATAATGGCCGTGGATACGACACAGACCATCACAGGAAACCGCCGTAGCATCCGCATTACCACGAATTATCAGTTTACTGGCGGCCTTCTCGTCTTGGATGCTGTGCATGCACCAACAGGTTGCGGGACCTGGCCAGCCTTCTGGTCAAACGGTCCAAACTGGCCTAACAATGGAGAGGTGCGAAATATCGATTCAACTATACGGTTATCGATCATGTTTTGACCATATGGAACGTAGATTGACATTATGGAAGGCGTAAATGATATTTCTGTGAACCAGGCAAGTATACATACTTCGCCAGGCTGTAACATATTCAATGATGAGTCGGCGAACAATGCTTCGGGCACTCTGGTCGGTGGAAGCGACTGCGCCAGCGCCGAAAGCAACAACGGCGGATGTGGACAGCAAGCTACTTCCCTGTCTAACACTTATGGACCTGGTTTCAACAGCAATGGTGGTGGCGTGTACGCAAGTGAGCTGTCAGGTGATCTACGAGATGTGCATTTGACGATGGAATGTAATTACAGTGGTATGGGATGAGGACGGTGTGGCGGTGTTTTTTTTCCCTCGTCAATCGATTCCGTCAGATATCGCGAGTTTAGCTCCCCAGCCCCAAACATGGGGTACACCATTCGCGCGGTGGCCTGCTGCCAATTGCAACCCATTCCAGGTCAGGTCCATTCTACTGTGTACTGCTCCTCTTTACTCACCATATCTTCCACGTCCAACAGTACTTCCGACAGCATTGGGCGATATTTGATACGACTTTGTGGCATGTCGCCTTATATCTTTCGCAGTCCTTTGTCTGACTTTATTGGCATAGCGGCGACTGGGCTGGAAACGTTTGGGCTACTGCCGGGGGACCGGGCCAAGAACAAAGTTGTGCTCAGCGAACGGGCTTTGCTACTTGTGCTGATTTTGTTCAGCACAGTGGCTCATCTTTTGCACAAGCATGTGAGTGGAGGACTTTCTTTCTTCCGTTATTCGACCCATGTTTATATCGATGAGCAGATTGGGAAGTGCGGAGTCTTAGATTATATCAAAAAAACGTTTGATGCACTATGAACCTGATGATGTTTTATGGATATGTTTTGATTGACAGCCTCAAGTGAATATATGGAATTGCTGCTGGATTATTCGAGTAACTATGTGAGGATAGACCTCCAAACAGAACATTATATTAGTTAAAAGAGAGGGCGTGTATGCACTTAAAATAGCGATGTACTAGCGCGTATTACCCCGGCCCTTCTTTTTCACCATCTTAAAGGGCAACTCATTCTGCGCAGGCTTTGGTTGCGCCTTGACGACTATGGATTTCACCGAATGAGTACAGTCCTATCTTAATTACCGTGACACTTACCGTCTGCAAGGGAAGGTTGTTTACCACCTGCAGTGCTCCACCCTTTGGGCCGATTGGCTACGTCTGCTTTTCTTCTCGCACAGAAGTCGGCTGCGAATCTCCGACCATCCAAGGTAGCACTGTTCATGTACACCATGTCCTGGATAACTTCAACAGTGGACGGAGGGAAGTCCAGGGAGAACGTCAACAACATAGCCATAAATTCCTCCGCTGCATGAACCAGATTTGATAAGGTATATATATAGTCAAATATCCCGGATGACTTACTGTTAAATCCCGCATTGAATCCACGCACGGCTTCTCTCAACCACTTCATAAAGTCCGGGGATGGAGGCACCGGATCGTCCTCTGCTATTGCTGGTTTCGATGAAGGTTTCGAGGCTTGTGATGAAGTGGGCGATGCTCGTGTAGGAGTACCATTAGAGACACGGGTGGTCATCTGAGGAGGCTGAGAAGATGGTGCACTTCCTGGGCTTTGTCGAGAGGTTGACGGGGCGAGATTGGGCTTTCCGCCAGATCCAACTGTTGTCCACCCTCCGCTGGTAGCCGTGGTAGAAGTAGACTGATAAAATTCAGAGGGTAGACATTTGTTCAAAAACGCATGGCAATTGATCATACCTTGGTCGCAGAGTCAGCATATGGCCTCCGTGCGGCGGTCGTAGGAGTCTCTTTCTCTTTTGACAAAGTCTTCTTTATCCGTTCCTCCTCCTCCAGGATTTCCTTCATTGTTCGCTTAACCTGTTGAGGTTTTGCAGCATTAGTCCAAACAGGGGTTGAAGGGGGAGGCGTTGCCGCTACAGGAACAGGTTCTTTGACAATAGAGCGAGCACTCCCAGTTTGAGATATAGGGAGTCCCCAGGACGCTGTGAATGCCTGGGTGTCCTCCGGTATGTGGGCAGTCTGTGCTCGAGCGGCACGCTCCTTTTCCCGCTCTGCCAGCTTGCGGGCTTCTACCCTCTTGGTCTCTGCCTCCTGTATCTCACGCAATCCGGCTTGCTTCATGGGTTTTGCCTCATCTTCCGCACTAACGATAGGTGTCGACCATGCCGATTTGGCTTGCATGGACGTAGTGGGTCGGGGAGAAGGTGGTTTGGGAGCCGACCCAGATGAGATAGCTGTTGCAGCTACAGGGGGTTTGGGAGCTACTGGTTGAGAGGGCTGAGGTGCTAAAACTCGTTTCTTGGCCGAAGTCTGAGGTTCATGGGATACAACCCGTGGGGGAGGTGGGGGAGAAGTAGACAGTGGAATACGAGCATTAAGACCTGGTGCGATATTACGATCAGTGGTTGTTAGATTAGGCACGTTCCAGGGTGGCTGTTGGGCTTTACTTCCCTCGGCACCTTGGCTTGCTGGCGATGACCCAATCCTTGGCACGTTCCCCAAGGCTTCGCCACGTTCAGGCTTGGAGGTATTATACCAGTCAATGGATTCCGACTGCAGTTGCTGGTTAGTATATGAACCACTTTCACCAGAAGTGACCGGGGTTTGGATGGTATTGTTAGAGGGGGGGTGTGGACTATCAAAGGGTGGAGGATAAGATTGTGCAGAAGGTTGTGGGAAGTACCACGGTGACTGGGTGGATGACTGCTGCTGCGGAAGCTGGATCACATTACCTGGACTAGAGGGTGAGGGTGCTGGGGGGAATTGATTGAATGTAGAGGCAGGAGGTAGGTTCAGCGGAAGCTGCTGGAGGTGTTGAATGGGTAATTGTTGCTGAGGGTTTTGTTCATCGTCATGCATTGTAAAGATAGACCCTGGTCCATGTAAAGCTGTAGTGGAACCTGAACCAATGCCATTTCCGAAGCCGGACGTCACTGAACGTTCATCATTTTGAATATTGATTGGGGCATCCTCCAAATCTTGTCCAGAACCCACATTTTGTCCTCGAAGCCCTCCTAGACCAATAGAATCGACATCTGAAGACATGGGATCCGAAGGCAGATCCCCTCGACCCAGCTGCGAGAAACCCATGTTGGATATGTTGTATGAGTCGGACCCAAATTGCGCGGATTCTTGACTACCTAACTCGATGAAACTAGGGACATTGGTTACCGTCGAGTTGGTGAATCCTCCATTTCCTAAAGAGGTCCGGTGAATAGGCGCATTGCGAAGGATCTCAGCATCTTGGTGTCTGGATGTATCGCCATTCCCAGTAGCCCAGGGGGATGTCGCCGAATTAGTTGGGTTGTTGAACCCTTGACCTTCGAACGTCGACCCTCGTTGGGTCAAAGACGCCAACCGAGCCCCATAGAGAGAATCACTACTTGTCACAAACCCAACGTTCCCCGAACGACCAGCTATTGAAGGTGACTGCTGCTCAAAACCACTAACTCGACCACTCAGCGAGGCATCAGCGATATTATTGCCAAAAGATGTACGACATCCAGTAACCCCGAATGGAAGGTCTGGAGAAGCAGCAGGCACAAAGCCTGTTGCTCCAAATGAAGATGCAGGTGAATGAGGTGGGTTTGAAGATGGAGTCAAGAAGGAGTCGAGAGTTGACGTCCGTGTTGTCGCTGGATGTCTAAAATGATTTAGTGGGGAACCATTGGAGTAGGGATCAGGCGAGTGATGCATGTGTTGAAGAGCAACCTGACCCAATGGCTGGCTGCTCCGATCGAAAGTTAAACCTTCCGTCGGGGAAATAGAATGGCGAGGAGAAAGACCAGGAGGAGCAGAGTCTGAAAACGAGCTGAAAAACAACTTTTCCATGCCTGCACGAAGACTGAGTTCCCCGACAGGGGTCCAGTCTGTGTCCAGGTGGGTTCGTTTCATGAGAAGATCTGGGGTGAAATAGCCTTCATCGTACCACTTCTGCATTAGTGTTGCAGTAAAAGGGCCTAGTAACCATGAAGAGTTGGTAAGTTCATTATACAAGACTATATCATACCTTGTATATTGCCTTTTGGGTCCCTGTAGGACCAGCTCACGTTGGGTGTATCGTTCTCGAGACCTGGGGGTCGTGATGATGAAATGCCACTGCTATTAGTTGGGGTTCCGAGAGCATTGACAGCATCGATATGAACGTCAGGGGTATTTGTAGATCGCTTTCCTTCATCATACAACGCGAGGCCGCTCAACATCGCGTTCAAATCATCTGCCGGCCTAGTATGTCCTCCAGAGATTTCCCTGAAAGAAGGTGGAGAAGGAGCCATCGATCTACGAGAAATAGACAGTGATAGATCTGCATCGCTGAACGAACCATTGGGATTGACACTTGAGATGTCTCCGCCTCCGCCAGCTTCCTCGTCTCGTTCCTCTACAGAATGAGTTTCCCCTAAAATGCCCCCTCCTCTCACAGAGTCAGTTTCTCTTTTCCGCCAACTTCCATCACTTGGGCTTATTGTTCCTTCAAACCCATGCGGACCAATACCATGCCTGGCACGAGGAGATGATATGGCGCCGGAGGTTGGGGACAACGGAGCTCCCAGTGGCAATGAGAGTGAACTCATAGATAGTCTGCGAGGAACAGACAGGGGAGGACCACCGTCTATATCGACAGGTTATCTTTTAGAAGTTGACTGGGGTATCTTGAACGGCTCTCACCATTGCCATCTTCCTTCCTCTTTCTAGCTAATAATGCTCCGAATCGCTGTTGGCCTAGTGTATTGTGTGTGCTTGAATTTGTATGGGAATGTTTTTGACGATCCGTGGAAGTGCTGGAATTTGGTAAGATGTCGTGAGACTGGCGGCGCCGCAGATCGGAATTGAGTGGAAGGGAAAATAGCTGTACAAGAATATTTGTCGCGTTGCAAAGAAAAAACGCGTACAATTAGTACTGAGTGCCAAGAGGTGGAGAGTTGAAACACCTCACACCTTTTTCTCGCCCTCGCTCATCTCTTTGAGACCTATGGGTTCACCTCCTATCTCCCTGACTACACCTTCCCAAAGTTCGACTTCTAACCCTAGCCCACCACGACCGCCACCGTCCTTCCACACTTGCAACAGTTCTTCTTTAGAATACAAAAACGGATTCACCGAGTCCTGTTTCTCTGGAGGTGCAACTGGTGCAGGAGTCAAGAGGGACGAGTACGATGACGCGCCCGGAACAGGGGGAGAGTTACTAGGAGGTATTGACGAAGCTAGTGACGCTGGAGTGCGTGTAGTGGAAGCTACATTCTGCTGCTTATTCCGCATCCACTCTGGTCCAAATTGCAAAGCTGAGGAGGACATTTTCTTCTTCAGTATGTTAAGACTGATACAATCAAGTATGTGCTTTGACAAAGGTTGTTGATAATTTCACTGTAAGAATCGCGCGAAGCCGTTCAAGCAGAGGTGTACACGAACGCCCACTCTTCGGAGAAGCAGTTGACATTTCTCGTGATTACATTCTAACCGTTTAACAGTAAATATTATCGTGACCTCTCAGAGTTCACCAACTTAAGTTCACTTTCCACTTGCCAGCAGGTAGTGCTATACATGTCTGACATTACTTCAGTGACGGCGACGATTGGATTGACCACGTACATTGCAATCTCCGGGCTGTTGGAATAATGTAGAACACGAGTAAAACCACACCGATGGCTACACACAGTGATGAAATATAGTAATATCCGTCTCTCTCGATGACGCAGTCACCGTTCAATTCTGCACAAGTCCTTTTGCCGGACTCAGAGACACACTCGAGCACTGAGTTGAAAGATCATTGAGACAAAACGAAGGCATTGACATACGTGCTTACCCTGCATAACTAGTCCAGCTCCCTCCTTCGTTCTGCATGTAGCCACACTGAAGATATCTACCCCACGCAAGACAAAATATTTAGGCCAAGTTCCTCCCAAGTTAGTAGCAGTATTGAGGAGCTACCGAAGGTTAGAAAAGGAATTCAGGCACAAATGCATATGAGACAGGACTGACTCACCGTCATATAGGTACCTCCAATGACAGGATCAGATATTCTGGTGTGGAAGGCTGACACGCCCACAAATTGGATTGTCCTATGCCAGAGATGAGAATGTAAGAATAATGCAAGAGCCAAGATTGCTCACGATGAAAAACCTGAAGTAATGGTCACAATCACGATAAGGATGAAAAAACTCATTGGAATTGGCGGTGATGGGAATAATGCAATTATGATCATGGCAATGATAGCAAACCCCAAGCGCGCCCAGAATGCCCAAATCCAAGGCTCAAGGGGTTTATCGCCCCTTGCCCATTTTCCTGCGAGATATCCACCTAATAATTGGAACGGGAAGTCGATGAGGACCGCGAGCGCCATGTCTTCCATTCTTAAACCTTTCTCCACCATCTTAAGTGAGGTTACAGCCTCGTTGGCCTGAAACCCAATTTTGG
>QLPG01030838.1:0-12996 GCA_003314385.1 Gomphus sp. MG54 | reverse complement strand
GACGGATACACGAGGTGCATATAGTCCGTGGGCTGAGGGCGTAATGTTGAATAGCGAGTGAGGGCGGAGTTGGGCTGAGCGGGCTGGATTGAATAATCGGCTTGCCGGCGTACGGTTCCTGACACAACCAAACAGCAATCCCTTGCTTATTATACCCAAGAAGAAAAAGAAGAAACACCGGTTGAAAACCAGCGATCCTGAGTTGGTCAATTTTTCATTCTAAGTTCTCTTATTTATTTATTTTATCCATTCTATCCTACACTCTCCTTTATTAATTTTATTATGGGGGTGTCAGCCTCAGGGGGTGTGTTGAAATATTTCGTTGAGGTGTTGAGGCCGACGTCGTTGAATGCTGGAAGTAGTTAGACACTGCAGAAAAATTTCCTGTAGTGACGTGACATGTCACTCAACATGGACTTTTGCGCCTCTATTTCCAACAGAAGGGACTTGGCTTCAACTTATGTGTTGTGCCCTCCTCGATTGTCTGTCCCTAATTTCTGAAAGTCAGAAAGTTTACCAGAACTGAATCAGAAACTACAATGCAGATTAAGTTGATATTCATACTGGCAAATAGTCCTGTTGACTGGTGGTTTATATACATGTAGTTAATCCTTGTACTATCTATTACTATCTATTGCCAAGTAAGGACAAGGGAAAGAGAAGTACAAGGGGACAATGGAGGTGAAAAACAAGGGGATGAGGTATGTGACAATCTTATGGTTCACTTTGTTTGCGTATGGAACCTTGGTTTCCAGAATTGTAGAAGGGAGTCGGGTTTGGAGACCACGGGTTTGTTGAAAGGAGCCATGGAAAGATGTTTGGGGAATGGTCTTGTGGATTGCTGTGGTTGGAATCCCCTGGGAACAGTGTTGACTGGATGATTAGATTTGTCTGAGCCACAGTTCATAACACATTACCCCATATGGTCACAATTCCATTTATAGTATAAGTCTACTCATTTTGCATTTCTATTTTCATTTATATCACTCACTCCACTTTCCTTATCGATATTCAACTTTGCAATTACTTGTTTCTGTCATTTTATCTGTTGCTACATTCCTTATATGCAACTCCATTGGACATTGGATTGACACATGACATTCTATTGAACTTTGTAAATACCTTTGGAATATTTACTTCTTCTTATGTTTTGATCCTGGCTTTTCTCATCTAGTAGAGAAATACATTTCCTTCAACATGTAAGAAATTAGTATAAGATCCTATATGTTCATTAGCCTGTTCTTTAGTCAGAATATTGACTAAGATTCCCCTGTTCACTTCTGCTTCCTTCAACCAACCTCACTATTATGAAATTAGGGTCCTTTGAGGTCTGGATGGTGCAATACAAGTTGAAGCCAAATACTATTACAAACCTCACCATTGTTACAACACTGGGAGATATTTTCATTAGAAAGTATTACAACTATATCCTCTACTCTAGTTTTTAACATCTAGTATAGGAATCCATTTCCTTTCAACATGGACTCTGTAGGGTGCATATATGCACTTATCCCTGAGAGTTGCAATCATAATACATTCTGAATTTTTCATAAATATTATTCTAAATGATGTGCTTTTATGAATGATATTTTTTTGAGAAATTTTCTGTATTTTTATTTGTATCTGTTCATGAGTCATGGATTTTTCTTTATATATTAATTGTGCAGCCTTGGTTTGCTTCTGCTTCAAGGTGACACACAAGTACCAGCACCTTGTCAGGGGACTGGCTACTTGGCTGCCTGCTTGAGCTAGTGCTAGGGGGTGAGCTCATGCATATATGTGGGTGAAACACTCACCCATGTATGTGCCTACTCCCCAGTAGTTGACTATCACTGAGGAGATGAGCTTAATATATTATTAGTCTATTTCTAGCTAATAAATATGCTTTATTTCCTTTGTAGTTTTATCATTTAATTTCTCTGAAAAAACTCTGAACTATTGTGCAAAGTTGTCTATTTTTCCTTCAGATTCTTCATAGATAAGAAATTAGTACAAGATCTGCATATTCATTAGTCTTTTCTTCAGTTAGAATATTGACTAAAATTCCCCTGTTCACTTCCACTTCATTTTGACCAACCTTGCCTTTATGAAACTAGGGTCTATTGAGGTCTGGATGGAACAGTACATAAGCTGAAGCCAAGCCCAACTACCAAACCTCATTTTTGTTTCAACATTGGAGAGCATTACATGAGGAACTATATAACTATGTCTCAACAGAACATTATTGATAAAGTCAGTGGCCGTTTAGGATTGTGCCAGCCCTACATGGTTGTGCTAATGGCTGGACACCTCAGTTCATTCCAATCAAGCTAAGTCATTCTAATCAGGCTAAGTTTGGATTACAAGTTGAGGTGATCAGACAAGCAGAGAAATGGAGTTATGAGCAAATGGAGTGATACTGTAGTATCTTTGAAGAGTAGAAGTTGATAGTAATGATAGCAATGAATGAAGATGTTTTTTGATGAATAGGCACCCTTAGACACCTATAGGCATTCATTCAGTGACATATAATATATTCCTGCTTACTCATAAATAGAATCTTTGACTACCATTAATGAGATAGAGTCTTATACTATCTAACAACCAGTACTAGATAGTGTAATACTATAATGACATTGTGTCTTCCTGTTATAGTAGCCTAAGTGCCATCCTGAGCACATGATGCCTGAGAATACATCTGCATGGGCACTTCATCTCAGGGATACACTAAGCTGGGAGGGCAATAGAAGTGGAATTGATAACAGTCAAACTCTGGAGAAATACCACAAAAATAGTGTTGCTCGTTATTGAATACCATATCAAAGCAGATAGCCATATAGTCATCATCACATTTGGCTTGGAAATATATGAATGCATGAATATATGCACACCAAATAGGTTGGATCTCCTTTGTAAAATCATAGACAAATCATAGTAATATACTACAAACATAGTTTGAATATATTGGACTCATAGGCTTCTCATAACATTCATAAGTGTTGTAAGAATTGTTAAATAGTTTATTCTTCTCAACATCTAACAAAAATAGCAAAAGAAAAAGAAAAAAGAGAAATCCTTGCAGAGGGATTCCTTGCTTCCATGTTCAAAATCTCTTCCTTTCTTATATACTTATCCTGAATCTCGCCCGGTTTTGGTAGTTATAAGAAAATAATGCCGCCCGCGCCACTGCAATATGTCCTGTCCTTGGAACGTGTTCAGAGCAACTTTGTTGTTTATGCAATAATCGTTATAGTACATCTTACCGCGTCACCTTGTAGTGTACGCTGGTGCGGTAGGGGAGGATAAGCTCGCAAACGTACCACGAGCCGTTAATCAGAAGGAAGGAGCCTACTATGTGGTAATGGGTGCACAGACGGGAGCATGTGACAGTCTTGACTAGATACTACAGGTGATGAAGTTTGCCTCTTGCCGCCAGCAGTGGCTCATCATTGATTGTTCAGATCACTTGTCACTGCCCTCTGGCAGATAAGTTTCAAACACCACATTTCTCTTCGGCGACAATTATCTCATTGATCGACAAAGCTAAATATTTTTACATCGAGGGTTCCTTCTCGACTCACGGTGTCGAGAGTGCCTTGGAGCTCGCGAAACAGGTTACCTGTAAGCAAAGTACAATACAATGCTGTCCTCGATGTTAACCCCAAGGTCTTCGTGATGTACCTTTCAACGCAATTTCACTCCGCAGTTTTTCAAAACATAGTTGACAGTATTTTGCCATATTGCAATATATTAATGGACAACGAGTCCGAAGAGGAATTCTTCACCACCTTCCTGCAGTTGCTCAATCCATCGCCTCACTTGCACAAACAAACCCATCGCGGCTGTCACGACCATGCATCATGCTTTGACTTACTCGGCAGTACCGACCAACCGACCCCCATTCACATCACTCTACGGCGTACGGTTTTGGTTCGGTACACCCGGTTTATCACCCGGTTCATTACCCTCTTCCCCAACCCCTATTCTTTGTCAACCCTACACTCTCTTCCTTTCCCCCTCACTCGTTTACCCATGGGACGTTCACTATTCCCTGCCACTCACTCACGTCCCTATTGTTTTATTCTCGGCCATTCCTCATTGTTCTATTTCTTTCCCACAATCTCACCACTTATTTTATTATCTTACCCTCTTATTATTCTATTCTAATCGTTGTGGATTATACCTCCACATGGTCTTCATACATTATTCTTTTTTCCATGTCTTATGCCACCCTTATTCCACATTCCGCCCCTCAGCCTATATAAGTAGTTGATACGTGTACATAGTTCCTCAGTCTGAGTATCAACTAGGCTTATGCCTCCCTAGTCTCCTCCTTCTGTTCAGAAGTCCTTACTCAGGCCGACATCCTCGGCATTCGCCTGAGTATCTGTTCTCGTTACAAGTTAGTGGCACGCACAGGAGGCAGGGCACAACGCACGAGTACGTTGAAGCCAAGCCACCCTGACCGGCCTGCAGGACTTGGCCGGTTCCGACAGTAACCTCAGTAGTACCGAGTCCTGACAGCGGCCGAGAATAGTGGTGGTAAATCATGGAGCAGAGTCAACGGTTGTCGTCTCTTCGGCTGACGTTACAAACCCAAAGGCTAGTTTTTTGTTTATGCATGGAAAAGTAGTTGACTAGCCAAGCTTCTTGCCGGCAAAATTGTAGATACTAACGGCGCTGGTGATATGTTTGCGGGAGCATTCATTGGTGCTCTCATCAGCGGCAAGTCAACACATGAAGCTGTACAAATAGGTCATCGTGCAGGTGTGAATGTATGTTGGCTAGGTATGATCTCTGCTACCCCCTTTTTTTTGGTTGACTTGAACTTTGTTCATCTAGGTCGGACCACAGCTCAAATGGCCAAAAGAGAATCTCATCTCATAAATCAACTCAACCATCTAGAACAAACTTATGATTTAACAAATGCTCAAGACCTATTACGGCTTTTGCTGTAGCATGATAGCGGATTCATGTATTACAGTATTACATATGGCTGTTTGTTTTCGATAGATGAATCATGTCGAGATAAATACATGTCGAACCTGTACACCATCGAGCGGCAGCAGACCCAAGATATGGCTGGGTCAATCCAATTATATTTCATATAGATCTGAGTGGGTCACCGACTTGCCGTGCATGGAACACTAAATTCCCAAATTCTCAAGAAGGAAGCACAGTGAGCACGCCAAAGGTGACTGCCATTAGACCGGTAAGTGTGGCAGTAATAATTACCACCATGCCACATGCAGGGGAAAATAGACCTCGAGTCATTGCTGCCTGTATTGTGAAGTAGCACCATACACCTGTAGAAGTGTCCATTAATACAAGATACAATATATTTTATACTCACCGATGCCGAGAATAAAAAGCACAAACAGAACAGTGGTTGCACCAAGCGGCCGTGCGAACTGCCGTAGGGTAACATATCCCTTCGGATGAATGGCAGCCTGGCCGATGGACTCTGAGATTGTGAATAGCTGAATAAGTGCTGGTACAAGTGCAGATTAGCTGACAGAAATTCATAAAATCCAACTAGAATCCGCCACACACCAATGCCAGTACCAGCTATGGCAAGACTAGTTCGCACGTATGCAAGCCATGTCCGTTCTTTTGCCAAATGATCCCGTGGAACAGAGCCTGTATTCTCGAGAACAAGGGACACCTGTGGCACCAAGGATTGCAGAATACGTTCTAATGAAAATCCACTCCTCACGTCTTCACTAGAGCCAACGAGAACATGGGTATTTTCCCCATCGAGTGGTGGCACAAATGGTGAGGTGTCTCTGCCATTCTTCTTTCCCTTGGTTTTAGCCTGTAAATGATCATTTTCAGTATGATGGACCTCTGATATACATGTATTTGATGAAGAGGAGCCAGAGTCAGGAGGATGAAGTTGTTCTGGTGCCTTACCAGACATCAAGGATGTAGAGCTGCTCCTGTGGGTCGATCAACAATCAAGAATCTCGACTATATTAAGTTAAGAATATATAAAGCTATAAAGCAAAGCAAAGTTGTGAGAGTGATTGGTCAGCACTTGGTCCCAACCTCCAGTCCCACTCCACCTGGTCACATGAGTGGGATGCTCCAATGAGCATTAGCTCATAAAAGGCAATTTTCATTTCTGGAAACATGACACCGGGTCATATCATGACCGCGAGTATTCTGGATAATAGACAAGATATAAAGGTTGATATTAATGCAAACAGGCTCATAAATAGCAATGAGTAATATTCTAATAATCTTTAAGCATTATTTCCAATAAAATCACTGATATTTAAAGACATGTTCTCTAAAGTATGAGGTAGAGGGCTGGGGAGTACAGGCAGGAGAAGGGGTAGGTAGAGGCCTGACCTGCTTTTTCAATGGCACTCTTGCATCATCTTTTGCTTTTTTCTCACCCCCTGCTATAAGGATTAGTGTGGTGCCATTTTTGCTTCAACTTTACCTTTGATGCCATTACACTTGCTATCTGTCCAAGAATGTTGGTTTGGTGTGACATACCATAACAATCTTCTGGGCCCTTGTTAGAGTGAATGATTTCTTTCGCAAAGACATTCTCAGAATTCCCTGGGAAAAACTCTTTGACAGGAACCAAGGCTGCTGATTGGGATGGAATGCAAATTTCCTGAGAAGCCCTGACATTGGAATCTAGGATCCTTTTTCTGATCTGTTTCTTGAGATTCTTGGCAGGCCTGTGGGCCTTGAACTTTGCAAGAAGTGATGGCAAGTTGGGGGTGGTCCTAATCTTGAATGTATGTCCATCATCTCCTTGTAGGGCAGCTCCAACAGAATTTTGAATAATGGTTTATCTCCTTGAATTCCCAAACAATAGATAGGTAGAGGATTCCTCCCTGACAATGGATATACAGTATTGGTCTCTAAAATCATTTCCTACCATCACTGGAGTGGTTGTCCCTTTAACCACATACAGTAGGGGACAAAACCATTCAAGTGTTTTGAACATTTGTGTTGGACTGTAAATAACAGGAGGATTATATAATCAAAAAATATGATGTAATTAGTATTTAAAAAAATGAAGCATTTGAATGGTTTTGTCCCTCACATTTTTAAACAAGAAATGGTATATATCAGTACTTGGTAAAGCCCCCATTTGCTCTCATCACTGCCTGCACCCTTCTAGGCATGCTCTCAATCAACTTCTGACATACCTCTGGCTCTATCTTCTCTCATTCCACTCCAATCCTCTCCCATAACTCATGCACTCCACTAGGGTGGTGTTTATAGTCAGAAAGGCACCTTGTGACAATAGTCCAAAGGTGTTCAATGGGGTTTAGGTCAGGGGACTGAGCTGGCAACTTCATGACCTCATAGCCATGGTCAGAAAACCACTCAGTGGCCTTCTTGCATGTGTGCTTGGGATCATCATCCTGTTGAAAAATAATGTCAGTAGAATCTTTACCATAATACTCCAGGCTAGTCTGAAGCTCATCATCCAAAATCTGCCTGTACAACTCCCCATCCATCCTTCCATCAATTTTGGCAGTATAGCCAGGTCCTTCCCACAACATACAACCCTATACCACCACAGAACCTCTACCAAACTTCAGTGTTCCCTCAACTAGCCTATCATTCAAAGGCTCTCCAGCCTTTTTGTATACCCATCTCCTTCCATCTGACCCCAATCAATTGATTTTGGTCTCATCTGACCAGATAAGTCCTCTAGAGTCCACTCCAGATGAGCTTCTGCAAACTCCCTCCTTGCCTTCCTATGCCTTGCATTAAGAAGTGGCTTCTTTCTCTTTACAACTGCCTTCATCCCAGCCTTCTTCAGGTTCCTCCTTACAGTCTTGGATGTCACTGATTCATTGAAAATGTTTTTGAGCACCTGGGTACCCTGGGTTGCATTCTCAATCTTCCCTCTTTGCATGAGCAATATGATATGGTGGATGTTGGAGGGGGATATCTTGGCTGGGCAACCACCAGTGGCCTTGGGTATATCAGGACAGTGTTTTCTGCAAATGGTAGAGATAGAGCCAACAGAGACACCAAGGTAAGAGGAGATGTAGTAGCTAGAATGACCAGTTTTGAGCAATTGGATGACAGAGTCAGCTTTAGCAGCAAAGAGAGGCTTCATGGTTCTGAACAATGGATGTTTGGCTTTGTTTGGACAGAAAAAAACTATAAAAAGGTTCACATGATGTCATGTGATTTCCAGCCCTGTATATACAGTTTATTGCATTAATAACTGTGAGGGACAAAACCATTCAAATGCTTTATTTTTTTAAATAATTAATATCTCAATGAATATTGAGAGTTATGTAATCATCTTGATTGTGACCACAAGTCAGAAGCAAGGCTATCTCCACCAATTACTTCAAATTCTTTGATTATGTAATCCTCCCATTATTTACAGTACAACACAAATGTTCAAAACACTTGAATGGTTTTGTCCCCTACTGTAGGCTTCCACATCAATTTGGACAGGTCCAGAATCTGTTTCAAAGATGATGGGTAAATTGACATATCCTGAGATTTTTGATGTCACAGTTACCTGAATCAGATTAACTTTCTGACCAGTCTTGACCTTGGGTGGTTTATCCATGCCTGACAGAGCACTTTGGGAAATCAGAGTGATGTCTGACCCAGAGTCTGTAATCAAATTCTGTTGATTTATTCTCCTAACCAAATTTTTGTGGTAGTGGCATTGGTTCCAAGGAAAGGTATATCCTGCTGGTCTGGACATGTGTTTCTTTAGTTATAACAATGCATTTGGGGCAAGGTTGGCAAGTCTGGATACTCCTAGGAGCGAAGTAGCTTTCCCAGCTTCTCTTAAGAGATATTATTCGGGACATGGGTACAAATGTATTGCTCAATGAAATGTGAGTTTTTTGCTTGTCACCTCGAACAACCCATTATGATCTGAATTTCTTCTCCCCTGATTCAAGGGTCTTGACTGTGTGTATCCACATCCCTGGTAATACCTGGACTCCTTTTGGTACGTCCCTTTCTTCCATTTCTGTCCAGGTATTCATTTCTTCCAGCTTCAATAATTTATAATCCATCACGTCTTTCCACAACTTCCCATCTGGCTAGTCCAACACCCAAATACCCTTTGGGTATAATCATCTGAGGTAAGTTGTCCAAGTTGACTGCTTTTGTGGTGAGTATGTTGATGCTATTGTCCTGTTCTTTTAGCCATTCTGATCTCCTTGTTAGTTCGGAACCCTATACTTCCACTGTGGTACATCTTCTTGTCTCGTCTCCTCTTGCCTTTGCTTCCTCTCCAATCTTTTCATTTGTGTCAGGGAATTCCACTTCCATTAATTCATCTTCATCATCCCCAGTATGGTATGCTTTCCCTTCTATGAAGATGGCATTGTATGTTCGTATTCTCTTCTTGTCTCTGTCTATGACAGTGTATATAGAGTCCCCATCAATGAGTCTGCATTCCTTTGCTTTGTAATCTAGTTTTGACCAAGTCTCATCAGGTATTTTCACAAAACATTTGGAGTTGAAAACCCTGAGATGACCTATGGAAGGCATGTGTCCGTAAACCTTCTCGTAAGGTGTAGTATTGCCTGGGAGGATTCTCATGGGGAACCTGTTCCTTATATAGATGTGAGTCAGGATCACTTCTCCTCACAAATCTTTTCCAAATTCTGAATCCCTTAACATTGTTCGTGCCCCCTTGATAATGACTCTGTTTCTCCTTTTGGCTCACCCATTCAACTCTGGATTATAGGGAACTAAGGTGATCAAGGTGATTCCTCTATCATAGCAATGTTTCTAAAGCTCACTATTGATGAATTCACTGCCATTATCCATCTTCAGGGTGTGCACTCTGGTTTGAAACTTATTTTCTATTGCTTTATCCAGGTTTATGATGACATTTGCCGCTTTGTCTTTGTGTTTCAGTTGAAAGGCAAAACCGAACCCTGAGCAGTTGTCGCTGATTATGAGGCAATACCTGGCATGAGTCTATTTTGCTTCTATAGTGCACGTTACTTAGTCACCGCAACTTTGTGACAGAGGCCAGAAGCAAAGGGGGATGCAGAGCTTAGGAATAGGTGGGTAGGGTCTTGACTGAAATGAAGCGGCAATGAGTACTTATGCATTCACAGCAAGAGCACATCCTTCATGTGGGGTTTTCTGTGCCCAAAAACAAAGCCAGTTGTTGTGCCAGGGGTCATCAAGGATGGCACACTTCCACTGGCCGAGAGAGAGAGAGAGAGAGAGAGAGAGAGATCAATTAAAGTGCTCAAAGTGCTAGGCGCCTATGGTGCACTACTACTACGAGATACATGGCTATAGAATTGTCTGAGTATCAAAAAGGGGGGAGCATATCAGAAGGACTGGGGTGTAAAAGTATTGGCCGGGGAGGCACTAGAGGGCCAATCCCTCAAAGATAGGGGGACCGGCAGAAAGCGAGAGCCGGTCCAGGTTGAAGTAGAGGCTGTAAGTAGTATGGTCATTGGCTGGGGGGTGCTACGTCGGTGTATTTATCAAAGCGGCATGTGGTTTGAATGTAGCATAATGTAGCGGGGATGATCTTGGGGTCGCCCAACAGCTGATGAATGGAGTGGCTGGCCTTTCCTGCCTTGTGTCTGAGCTGGTTGCGCTGCTCTGTGTATCGTTTGCAGTGCTTGAGGTAGTGCACTACAGTCTCTGGCTGGCGGCATTGCTTGCATAAGGCTGTGTCCGATGCTTTTATCTTCTTAAGGAAAGAGTTGAGGGATATGTGGCCAGTGGGCAGTTGTATCAGGATGCTAGTCGCTCTATGGGGCAGGGAGCTTGACGTCTTATAGATTTGGCGATTCGGCAGTTTTAAGTCTATTTGGGACATTTTGGCATATCGGGGTGATTTTGACCAGATTCTCCTCCAGCACTGGAGGACAGATTTCTTCCGGTTGGCCTTCAGGGCTACGATACTTGCCGGAAGGCGCTTTCTAAGGAGGTCTGGAAGGTCGTTGGTGGGGGTGACGTCCCCTCCGGCTGCTCTCTTTGCATGTTCGTCGGCTAGCTCATTTCCTTCGATATCCATGTGGCCCGGAACCCACTCCAAGTGGATGTGCAGGTTACGGCATTTGCGCTTCAGTCTCTGGATAAGCATGTGAGCTGTATCCAGTAGGTACTGTGCGGGCTGTGTCTTGTTGTTCTGCAGGGCCTGGATGACAGCTTGATTGTCAAGGGCAATCAAGGTGGATCTGGCGGTTTGATGGGTTTCCAGTAGTGTCAGTGCCAGAATTACACCAACAATTTTGCCTTCAAAGACTGTGTGTTTAGAGTCTTTGCCCAGCCGGTATCGAAGGGCCTGCCCATCTTGAAGGGTGACCGCTGCCGCACCGATACTGCTTTTGAGCCCTGATCCATCTGAGAAGATTTGGACATCATCCATCCTCGTCCTTAGGGTGCTGGCTGCCGCTGGCTTGCTGTCTGCAATGTGCGCAGTAAATTGAGGGCACCAGCTGGGGTGGTGTCTGGTCGAGTCCACTGTCTCTATGGTATCTGGGAAAATCTTGTACCGCCGGAGGAGGTTATGGATTGCAGAGGGATGCGATCGGGGGCATCTCTTTGAGCTACGTTTCACTGCTGTATAGAGTGGGTGGAGTTTGGGCAGTGTCGCTAGTCTGAGCGCCTTGCGATGACAGGTGTCGTCCAGGCGTATCTGGGTCGGTGGGATCCAGGAGTGAAGCTCTAGGATGTCTGTGGCGGTTGATCTGAAGGCCCCTGTGATCAATTTACATCCCAGCCTCTGAACCTTATCCATGATTTTGGTGTGTCCTATTGAACCGGTCCGCCTTCCTGTGTTGGGGTTCTCATGCACCGGGGTGTACCATACTGGTAGGGCATACTCGAGCTTGGGGAGCACCATAGATATATACAGGCGCCGGACATGCTGTTCGGGGAGGCCGAAGGAGGGCCGTGTGAGCCAGTTCACGGCAAGGAGGAGGCCTTCGGCTTTCTGAACGGCCTGCTGGACATGTTGATGCCAACGTAATTCCTGGTCGATCTGTACGCCCAGGAGCCGTGCCTCACCGACACATTCAATGATGAGGTGGGTCTGTCTGTGTACGAAGTTAGGCCGCACTAAATCTTTGCGCCTTGTGAGCCTCAGGCATTGGAATTTCGAGATTTCAGCTTGGGAGTTGTGGGCTGCAGACCAGGCTGATTGCTTGTCCAACATATCGTTGAGTATCGTGTCACATTCTTCAAAGGTGTTGGCTATGGCCATGAAGAAGTTGTCGTCTACGTAGGCACTGCCGTCTTTGTCGCCTCCTTGTGGGATGGCTACCAAGCTGTGGCTGTAAATGAGATAGAGGACCATTGAGGCTGTTTCCCCTTGACCGATACCGTTGTCGATGTCAATGGGCGGTGAGGTGAAGTCGTCGAAACTCAGGGTGGTTTTCCTATCCTTAAGCATAGCCTTGAAGAATGATACTATTTCAGACAGGTATCCTAGCCTAGCCATGTTCTTGAGCAGCCGGTCCATAACTGTATTGGGGAAGGCGCTTGCTATGTCCAGGAAGATTATGGTTGCAACCTTCCGCTTGCGCCATGCTTCCTTGACCCGGTGAGTCAGATAGAGAAGTGAGTCGACGGTCGTCCTATTAGGTAGACCCCCAAAATGGTGGGGTGGGAGCAGGTTGTGTCTGACCGTGAGGTACACTGTGATGTCAGTCATTACCCCTGAGATTACCTTTCCCATTGTATCATAGAGTGCAATCGGGCGGTAGGCCTTGGGTATAGTGTAGTCGGGTTTGCCTGGTTTCCGGAGCACAATGGTCTTCCAAGAGCGCCACCTTTTGGGGTAGTATCCAGTGGTGAGGACTGCTAAGAGACAGGCATGCAGCAGGGGTGTGAGGATGGCCTCACATTCTTTCAAGACCACATTGGGGATGCCATCCTCTCCTGGGGCCTTGAAGGGGCTGGCTTTGTCGATTCGGCGGTGTAGAGTTGCTCTAGGTAATGAATACCTAAAAGCCTGCGTGCACCAGTCCTTTTCTCTGGCAGGATCTAGCGCAGTCGTTCGGCACAGCTGGAATTGGTTCTGTG
>QLPG01030781.1:0-11327 GCA_003314385.1 Gomphus sp. MG54 | reverse complement strand
CTACCACTGGCTGGCTGAAGTCCTTAGGAGGTTGTTGAGCAACTGCTAGGAGAAGCTGAAGGGAAGGAAAGGGAAAGGAGAGCTGTAATAGGGCAAAAAAGCGAAGTTGGTGTGGTTGTTGAGGTGCTTTTATAGTGCCTAGATGAGCTCTGATCTGGGATCAATTGCAGGCCAATGATAGAGGGCCTGGATAAGTACAAAACACGATAGGTGGTGTTGTGTAGATGTCTATAGATAAAGCGCAGGGCCCATAACCTGTTGGAGTGCAAAAGTGAAAATTGTGTTATTATGTAAGCTAAATTCAAACTCAGATCAATACATCGAAGATGTAATACATAAAACAAGTCATATCTGGTCAAATACCAGCCATACCAACTAGAAACATAAAAGGGGACTTCAGTGTATCTCAACAGTACCATCTGATCCGAATTGCCAAAGGAGAAGAATGGAAGACTGCCTTCAAGACCTGGTATGGGTCCTATGAATAGCTAGTCATGCCATTTGGCCTCTCCAACACCCCTGCGGCTTTTCAGAGGTTTATGAATGACATTCTCGGTGACCTGATAGACCATTGTGCTGTCGCCTACATAGATGACATACTAATTTATTCAGACTCACTCGAGGAGCACCGAGAACATATCCGAGAGGTGCTCTGCCAACTTGGAAAAAATGGCTTATTTGTTAAGGCCAGCAAATGCAAATGGCACAAAGACACGGTCAAATTCCTCAGCTACATCCTACGTACCGATGGCCTCACCATGTCTGATGACTAAGTCAAGACCATCCACGAATGGCCTGAACCAAGGAAGGTCAAGGACATCCAGTCCTTCCTAGGTTTTGCCAATTTCTACCATCACTTCATTTTTAACTATTCAGACATAACCATACCCCTTACTTGGCTGACACGTAAAGGCACGACATGGGCTTGGACCAAGGACTGTCAAAAGTCTTTCAACCTGCTCAAAATGGCCTTCACCTGGGCACCCATCTTGCATCACTGGGAACCCAACTTACCCCTGGTCATGGAAACTGATGCTTCAGACTATGCCCTTGCGGCAATCCTTTCCGTTATCAATCCTAAAGGCGAGATTCATCCCGTTGCCTTTCATTCCCATACCTTTACCGCTCCCAAGCTAAACTATGATGTTCATGACAAGGAACTTTTAGCAATTTTTGAGGCATTCAAGCGATGGTGGTACTACCTGGAAGGCTCTGCCAATCCCGTAAATGTCATTACCGACCACAAAAACCTCGAATATTTCTCCACTACTAAGTCCTGACACAGAGACAGGTGCGATGGTCCAAATACCTCTGCCAATTTAATATCACTATCCGTTTCCATCCCAGAAAACTCGGTACAAAACCCGACGCCTTAACTAGACGATGGGATGTCTACCCTAAAGAGAGGGGTAACAACTATGGCACCATCAACCTTCAAAACCTCCGACCAATATTTACGACTACTCAATTAGTGGAATCCCTTCAAGTGATGCAACTTATCATTCTAACACTACGGGCAAGCATTATCATGGACTTAGAAAAACTCCATTCCAACATATGTTCAGCTCTCCCGACTGACCCAATGGCAGTGCCCCATCTCGGCACTCCCGAAGCACCAAACCCAAGATGGACACAAACCCCAGATGGTTTCCTTCAGTTAGACAACCAGATCTACGTCCCCAATGCCAACAACCTCAGATTATACATCCTACAATACAAGCACGACCATGTCCTCTCGGGACATTTCGGTTAAAACAAAACACTAGTCCTGGTCCACCGTGAATACATCTGGCCAGGCTTGTGCACATCAGTCATCGACTTCTGCAAATCCTGCACTACATGTATGTGTTCAAAATCGCAGCATCACAAACACCACGGCTTCCTAAAACAACTCCCCATTCCCAAATGACCATGGAATTCCATATCCATGGATTTTATTGAGCAACTTCCTCAGTCCTCTGGTTTCATGTTGATACTAGTGATAGTTTGCAGACTCACCAAACAAAGTATCTTCATTCCTACAGTCGATACAATCACTTCCACCGATTTGGCCAAACTGTTTGTACGTTACGTTTTCTCCAAGCACAGTGTACCAAGTCATGTAACTCTGACCGTGGAAGTGAGTTTGTCTCTCACTTCTTCAGGTTGCTCAGAAAAGCTCTCGACATGCACCTACACTTCGCCTCAGGCTACCACCCGGAAGCCAATGGCCAAACCGAACCAGTAAACCAGATGCTAGAACAGTACCTTTGAGTCTACTGCAATTACCAACAGGACAATTGGTCCAAACTATTGCCACTAGCCAAATTTGCATACAATAATGCCCCAAATGCCACCACAGGCATCTCTCCCTTCTTTGCCAATAAGGGACATCACCCAAACCTCACTGTACACCCCAAGAGTGACCTCGCCTCCTCTCAAGTGCGTGAATTTGCTGTAGATCTAGATCAGCTCCATGGAGCTCTGAAAAAACAAATTAGCCAGGCCCAATCACAATACCAAGCCTTGGCAGACTCCTGCAGACTCGCCACTCCCAAGTATCCAGTTGGAACTTCGGTATTTGTTAAAGCCCAATTCTTCCAGACCACTCGACCCTCCAAAAAACAAGTGGAGAAGTATCTTGGCCCCTTTGAAGTAATAGCATGTGTCAGCACCCATTCCTATACCCTCCATCTACCCAACTCTATGTGGGCAGTACACCCGGTCTTCTATGTTTCAATGCTCTAACCCTCTACCCCCAATACCATACCCAATCGAGTTCAACCTCTGCTTCCTCCTGTCAAAATCAACAGAGAAATTAAGTATGAAATTGCCAAAATCCTTGACTCAAAAACCGACAGAAGATGCAGGCCTTGCCCTCTGCTCTACCTTGTCCGATGGACAGGTTACAAAGGCACTGAAGATGAAACATCTTGGCTAGTAGCAACCAGACTCAGTAATGCTCCCAAGATTGTAGCAGAATTCCACCTTGCCTATCCCGATAAACCAGGACCGTGGCCTCTAGAGCCTGACTAAGGGCCCCTATATGCCTCCTCTTCCCCACCATTTTCTTTTTACATCTATTTTTTATCTTTTAATTTTTGTCTTTACCTAAATATACTCTCTTCTCTTCGGTCTCATTTTCCCTCCCTCCATCCTACTTCACCCTCACCCAAACCTTCTTGAAACCGGGTTGGACCATCTTTCCAGCCATCCACCCATCAGCCCTGCTGAACCACTCATATAGGGTCACCACCCACCTCTATTCATGGCCCCCTCCAATACAGTTGCCTCCTCCGGCCCTCACTTGTACTCACAAATCTTATACTGCCTATCGGCTTCATGGGTTTAGCCGCTAGAGGGGGGATACTGTTACGACCACACATCATGCTTTGACTTACTTGGCAGTACCAATCCTTACTCATATCATCCCATAGTGCACGGTTTCAGTTCGGTACACCCGGTTCATCACCTGGTTCATTATCCTTTCCCCAACCCCTATTCTTTATCATCCCTACACTCCCTGTCCTTCTCCCCCACTCGCTTACCCTCGGGAGGTTCACTATTCTCTGCTACTTACTCACAGCCCTATTGTTTTATTCTCAGCCATTCCTTATTGTTCTATTCTTTCCCACAATCTCACTTGCTTATATTTCATTGTCTTACTCTCACATTATTCTATTCTAATCGCTGTGGACGATACCTCCACATGGTCTTTATACCTTGTTCTTTTTTCCATGTCTTATGCCACCCTTATTCCACATTCTGCCTCTCAGCCTATATAAGTAGTAGATGCGTGTACATAGTTCCTCAGTCTGAGTATCAACTAGGTTTACACGTCTCTACTCTCCTCCTTCTGTTCAGAAGTCCTTACTTGGGCCAACACCCTCGGCATCCACCTGAGTATCTTTTTCCATTACAAGTTAGTGGCATGCACAGGAGGCAGGGTGCAATGCACGAGTACATTGAAGCCAAGCCACCCTGACTGGCCTGCAGGACTTGGCCAGTTCCAACAGCACCATCAGCAGTACCGAGACCTGACACTTTATGAAATTAGGGTCCCATGTGATCTGATGGGCATAACATTAAAGTTGAAGCCTTACCCTACTCTGAACCTTGCCATTGCTTTAACCTTGGGAGATATTACGTTTAATTACGACTATGTCATCCTTTCATATCATAACAGACTGTTTCTGAGTCAATACTCGTGTGGTTGTCAGTTGCTTTCTCCCTCTTTAGGGTAGATGTCCTATCGTCTAACTGGGTTGTCCTAATGGTCAGAGTTGAGGTGGTCATGGTGGTGAAGGGTCATGGATTGTCACCTGGATGGTGGTGAGGCTTTCTGTGGAAATTTGCAGGGTGTCCTGCAATTCTCAAAAATCCATTTTTTAATCTATGTCAATGGTTCAGTGATAGGTATTTAACAAGGTTATTAATAGATTCTAGTCTGGAAAGAAAAATCTACAGAGTTTGTGTACCATTTATCTATGAAACAGTAGATGGTCCACGTTGGTCAGGGTTCCTGGGTGGAATTTTTCGGAGGGTCAGATTGAGCACTGAGTGGGAACTGTGGGCTTGGTGGTACTAAGAATCAGTTGGGATGGAAAATCTGAACAAATTATTACTCAATGCCCTGTCAATCAATGGATCGTAGTAGGTGAGCAAATGGTGTCCAAGGATGGCCGAGCAACTAGAATCTGATGGATTTTTGGAGGGTCAGAGGTGTTTCCATAAAACAGGTCCAAATTTTTGATGATTTTTGCCAGTGTAAGAGAGACATTGGAATTGTGATCCCAAAGTTGTAGGTCTGACAAAGTTCAGGAAAGTTTGGGATTGAGAGAGTGGATGCATTGTTTTTGCTATATAGTTATACTGTTGGTTTCCAATGTAACCAATTGGCCCTAGAGTCGGAAAACTGTGCTTCTATTCCTTCTATTCCAAAGCATCTGTTGCTTCGGAATCTTCCTCAATTTCTTCTACTGTGGAGGCTGTGTGTCCCTTGGTGGCTGTGGCTATGGATCTCAGGCATTCTTTGGCTGTGTAGTCCACCCTGCTGCAGAATAGGCAGAGGTTTTGTTTGAAGTGGCACTGCCATTCCTGCAGTGTAAGTTTTCCATCCTTACTGAGTTTGGATGATAGGTCCATGGTAGTCTTGCTACTACCAGATGGGTTTGTGGGTTGGCTAGAGTTGGCCATCTTATTGCCCAAGTTAGAGGCTGGGTATGGATTGGTGGGGGCTTTTCCTTTGTCATAGGGTGGTCAGAGTTTTAGGTTGAGGTAGATTCCCTAGCAACTTCTGATTGACATTCCCAATAATGGGTGTCAATGGACTGGGACAGGAGGTGGAGTTGGAGTAGGGAGTGGGGTTTTCCTACTCTTGAGATCTCATCCTGGATTCTGCTAGGGAGTCCATTGTAGAACTGATGACGGAGTATGGTGTTGCCCCAATGGATACAGACAGCAAGTCGGTTGAACTTGACCACATATTTCATGATACACTGATTGTCATACATGTGGAGGTTCTTGAGGTCAGCTTTAGCCTCTCCTTCTAGGTCATGAGAGCTGAAGTTGGTTTTGAGTTTGGAAATGAACTCATCATCATTGTAGAGCCAGGTTGGCTTGTTGTGGGAGGTGAGGGCTGGTTCAAACCAGTACAGGGCAGTTCCGGTCAGGTACAATAGTATGTAAGTTACCTTGGCACTGTCAGAATCAAAAGTATCAGGGCAATCATAGAAATTCAGGCTACACTGTATGAGAAACACTTGTAATTTTTTTCAAATCAGATCTATTAAAAATGTCTGGGTCCTGGATCTTGGCGTAGGGAGCTGACTTCTTAGGGCTGGCTAGGTTGCTTGCCAGCATGATGATGGCCTGGGTGAGGTTGGGGACATCATTTAGGTGTATGAGGGGGGGGGTCTTGCTAGTTGCATGGGAGGTGGTGGTGCTGTAGCAGGTGGTATGGCAGGGGACAGTGCCACAGATGGTAGTCCCAATATGTGCGGCACTATCAAGGATGGTGCTGAGGTAGGTAGCATTACAGGAGATGATGTTTGGTAAGTTGCTATGGAGTTGTTCTGGAGAACAAGGAACAGGTTGGTCATGTTCAAGCATGGGCGTAGGTCCATGCTTGATACTCTGGAATCAGATGATGGTTCTGGAGGGGGCACAGAAGTCTGAGGCATCTGGAAGCTGGGTCCAGCAATGGGTGGATCCCAGGGGATAGATATGCAATAGGTAGAGGCCTGGGCAATTGTCTGTAGGGCCTGTGCATGTGTGGTGCATCTCATGCTCATGACAATCAGGAGTGTGAGTACAAATATACTGTTAAATCTATGTGTCAGGTGCTTAATAACAATGATACTGAAGTGATTCTATAGACTTCCATGGGGAGGTGGAAGTTTCTAAGATGTAGGGGGTTGAGGGGTCATAGTAGTTAAGGATGGGAACAGTAGGGTTGGAAGGTGGATGAGGAAGTGCCAGGACTTAGAGAGGTTGGTTGCGGTGTTGGACTTGTATGACTAGTCGTTCAGGTGTTTGAAGTTAGAGGGACTTGGCTTCAACTTATATGTTGCACCCTCTTTGATCATCTGTCTCTAATTTTGGAAAGTTGGAAATGCACAAGTACTATGTAATCAGAAGTAGGCCAGAAACTAAGTTGGGAACTAGGATGCAAATTAAGTCTATATTGGTACTGGTGAATAGTCCAGTCAACTGGGGGTTATATACATGTAACTACTCCTTGTATTTTCTACTGTCCAGCCTAAAGACAAGGGGAGGGAGGAAATACAAAGGGTCAATAGAAAGGGAAGAATAAGGGAGTTAGGTACATGGTGATCCTTCAAGATGCCTACCACAAGAGCAGAACCATGGTTATGGAATCGGGGAATCTTGGGATTGCAGAACTTCAGGTTGTTGAAAAGGAATCATGGAAAGGTGTCAGGGTTTGGTAATGCCAAGGTTATGGGCAGGGGTTGGCCAAGTCCTGCAGGCTGAATGTAGTGGCTTTGGCTTCAACATACTCGTACATTGCACCCTACTCTCCATGTCTGCTACCGATTTGGGACAGAAGAGGAACTCAGGAGAGTGCCAAGAATGTTGGCCCGAGTAGGGGACTTTAACAGGGGAAGGAAGTAAAGGGGCCTCGATACCCAGAATGAGGAAGTATGTACATGCATGTGCTACTTATATAGGTTAAGAAGCAAGATGTGGAATAAGGAATGAAGAACAATAAAGTATGCAGAGCATGTGGGTATTGTCTACAATACTTCAAGAATAGAATGAAGGAATGTAAATGAGAATAGAACAATGAAGATAGGATAATAGAAATGTGGTCAAGGGTAGGATAATAGGAAGTGACCGAATATAAGACAATAGGGTTGTGGCTGAAGATAAAACAAGGACAAAATGTCCCAAGGTTGAACAGGTCGAGGAATAGAGAATAAACAGGGTGGGAATTAATGGATAATAAATGGGGGAAGAGTGGATGATGAATAGGAGTAGGAGATGTGGAGGGTGAATGTGCTGAGCCGAGAACAATGTACCAAGTTGTCACGACCACAATGCTGTGCTCTGACTTACTCAGCAGTACTGACCGACCGACCCTTACCTATATCATCCCTCTATGTAGTTTCGACTTGGTACACTCGGTTCATCATCTGGTTCATTATCCTTACCCCACCCTCCTATTCTTTATTATTCTTCCACTCCCTGTCCTTCCCCTTACACGCTTACCCTTGGAACATTTACTATTCATTGCCACTTACTCGTGGCCCTATTTTTTTATATCTCGGCCACCCCTTATTGTTCTATTCTTTCTCACAATCTCACATGTTTATTATCGGTCATATTTCATTGTCTTACTTTCATATTATTCTATTCTAGTTTGCTGAGGACAATACCCCCACATGGTCTTCATACCTTATTCTTTTCTCCATGTCTTATGCCACCCTTACTGCACATTCCACCTCTCAGCCTATATAAGTAGCAAGTACATTTACATAGTTCCTCAGTCTGAGTATCAACTAGGTTTACACCTCCTTGCTTTCCTCCTTCTGTTCAGAAGTCCTTACTTGGGCTGACACCCTTGGCATCCTCTCGAGTATCTTTTTTGTTACAAGTTAGTGGCACGCACAGGAGGCAGGGTGCAATGCACAAGTACGTTAAAGCCAAGCCACCCTGACTGGCCTGTAGGACTTGGCTGGTTCCAACCGTACCATCAGTAGTACCGAGGCCTGACACAAGTGACTTATGTATGGCTTGGTCACTTGCACGGAAATAGAATGACTGTTCAGTCAGCACTGCTGAGTTACTGGATACTTGGTACATGTACTTGACAGTGCAACACACAAGTTAAAGAGCTGCTATTGCACTCAATTCTAATAACTTGTTTGCTTTTTTAACTAATGTAGTACTTCACTCAAGAAGGTGTGTTGAGAATATTGTGAGTTTGCACCACAATGTGTCATATGATTTGTTTGCATCACATAAGTTATCCAGTAGTCAAAATTTTCCTTTATTGAATTATAACCATCACCATGTTCAAACTACTTGCTTTAGGGGAAATTCAACACTGAGATCAAAAGTTTCCAAACATACCATGACCCTAATGTCAAGCAGGACATCGGCCCATCTACTAGTCATGAGAGTAGCTCTGCTTTTGCTGGTTACGGTGTTGAGTTGGCATCGTACTTCATGTTTCTTTTTCTCCAATTTGGGCCAGTGTGCCATTGGTGTGAAACCACAGTTACTATACAGTATAGGACAAGCAAACTCAACCAATTTGGTTTTGAGTGATTAGGAATTTTTTGTGCCAAACTAATGTTAGATTCAGATTCAGAATGTTAAAATACGTCCAAAAAACATGTTCCAAAGTTTTTCCAATGAGTTTTAAATGTGGCCAAATTTTTAGGCATTTTCAGTGCAATTTTTCACCCCAAATCTCATTGTCATGACATAAATTTTAGTTAAGTATAGCTTCAATTGACATCATAGCTTGTTCAGTAACTATGCAGTGATTGGTTTACTTTCTAATAGCCCAAGCAGCTGCATTCCCAGTAAGTCCCTTGCAATATACAGCCATAAATTGCCAAGAATGATTTATAAACCACCATATCACATCAACTGGGCATGCATCAAGGTATTCTTTTGCCACTGTCTTTGCATCCTCAAATGTCTTCTTTGGAATTTCTTGATAATGGAATTTTGCCCATCACCAGTACTATTGTCATATTTTAGTTTTATGAAATAATGCAAGAAAGAAATAAAATAAATACTTGCCATTTCAATAAGGTTCATCTCACAATGAAATCTAGGCAAGAAGATACATTCATGCCCTGCATTGTAAATAAGTGCCTCTAGCTGAGAAATTTTATTTGCAAAATCATCTTGGTGACTGAGGATGTGAGCCATGCAGTAGTTTGTGTTGTTAGCTAGGCAAACAGGTTTGCACTTTGCTTTTTTGCCTTGAACATTGAAACCACTTTCTTCAAGAACTGTTTTGAGTCCCTTTGGTTCCCCATTTACTGTGGTCATTTTTTGTACCTGGCCTCGGAATAAAGGGTTTGGATTAGATTGGGGAATTATGGTATATTTCTGTTTGCATTGCTTGTCTCTATCAAATTTATTCATATCAAAGGCTTTGAGAGCATCTGGGGCAAGAGATCCATGAGCAGAAGACTGATCATAAACAAATAATGCAATGTACCCGGGAAACTGCTTTTCAAAAACAGCAATTGTATAGAAAATCTGTGCCAATAGTTGTTCTGCATCCTACCATGCATTGCCATTTGATCCAGGGTAAATAATATAAATATAGTAAACCATACCAAGCTGATGACTTGTATTCATTTGCATGGAAAGAAGACTCATCTTGAAAGTTAGGAATGATTTCTTTCTCGCTATCCTGTAATGTTGGAGGAATTCTTGTAAAATTTCCTTCATCATCCTAGACCCACTTGGCCATTCTTTTCTGGTACATCTCCATCAGTGGCAAAAATATGTTCTTGCAGTACTCAACCACATCATTACATTCATGGCCATCCATATAAACCCCCTTTTTAAGAGCCTTGTGGTGCCCTCCTAGCTTAATTAAACAATGATGTGAAGTACAATGACCAATTGGAATTTTTGGAGTGATTGAGAGGCTAGAAAGAATTACTGTGGTAAGTGTGTCTTGAAATGCTTTTGGAGTGACCTGCCAGCAGGTTGGGAAGAAAGACATTGCCATGCCAAAATCTATAGCCACTTGTCAAGTACACATACCAAGACCCTGGTAATTTGGCAGTGCTGACCAAGCAGTCATCCTACGTCTATATACAAGTGTCCATGCCACATGCACATCACTTGGTATGCCAGTCTCAGCTTGGCACATCCACCACCCACATTCCTTGCCCATTACCCCTCACATACTCTATGCCACTCACCATCCATTAATCCCACCATGCCTACTCCTCATTCCTCGATCCTGTTAGGATTCGGTAACGCCAAAATATTGGTTAAGTCCTGCAAACCATTCCGGAGTGGCTAGGCTTCAACATGCTCGTGCATTGCGCCCTGCTGTTCTGTGCGTGCCACTAATTTGGGTAGTGGGAGGAGCCTCGTGAGGATGCCAAGGGCATCAGCTCGAGCGAAGGACTTTAGAAATAGGAAACAGACAAAGGGGTGCGAACCAATTGATATTCTGAGTGAGGAACTATCTACATACATCCCGCTACTTATATAGTTAAGAAGAAAGATGTGGAACAGGGTGGCGTAAGGAATGGAGACAATAAGGTATGAAGAAACCACATGGAGGCATTGTCCACAGTGATCACAAATAGAATAAGGAATGTAAGTGGGATTAGAATAATAGAGTATGGCTGAGAATAACATAATGAAGTGGTGGGCGAGAATAGAACAATAGAGGATGGCCTAAGATAAAACAATGGCAGTGGCCAGGACAATGAGTGGCCGTCACATTGTTCGGGGGAAACGGGTCAAGGAGTAGATAGGGGGTGAAAGAACAATGAAGAGGATAGGATGAGAGGAGTGGTCCAGACGATGTACTGGGTATACTGAGCCAAGGCCATGTGGTAGTGCGAGATGATGTGGGCAAGGGCTGGTTGGTCAGTATTCCTGAGTAAGCTGGTACTCGGTGTTGTAGACTTGACAGATCCACCTTACCTCGGGGCTTCCTGTCCTTTTTTTATCCTTGGTCGCAACCATTGTTTTATAGTTGGGCACTCTCTATTGTCTTATCCTTGGCCACATTCCTATAATTCTATCTTTATTGTTCTATTCCTGTTTGCATTGCTTCATTCTAATTTTACTTGTTGTGGATAATACTCCCACATGCTTTGCATACCTTATTA
>QLPG01030738.1:0-13981 GCA_003314385.1 Gomphus sp. MG54 | reverse complement strand
GCTTCAGAATCGTTCTTTCCACTCCCTCGACTTCATTGCATTCTAGTCTACCCGGCCTGGTGCCCCGCTTTCTTTCGTTTTCACCGCGGCAGCCAGCTTCCTATTTGTTCTTCTAAACATCGACGCTTGACGCACTTTTCCCATTTTCAAATCAATTTCATCGACATGTTCTCCAAGACCTTTGTTTCTTTGGCTGCCGTCGTTGCTCTTGCGACGTCCGCTGTGGCTGCACCTACCACGCCTGCCAAGCGCACAAGCTACTCGCCTGTGTCTTTCAGCAGCTACGGGGGCTACCCATCGGTGAGTATTCTTCTAAGCTTCAGATTTGCCAACAAATCACATTCGAGCTTCAACTGAGATGATTTGACGTTTAGATGTCCCATTTCGATGACTTTTACGGAGAGGATAACTACAGTGGTTACCATAACAACATCGTAGTTGACCACACCACGGAGGTGGTTTGCCACACCGAGACCGTCACGATCATTCAGCAACAGCTGGCGGTCCTCCGCGAGTATGCCAAGAAGTACGCACTTATATGCATCATATCTTCCTTGAGCTGTTATTGAACAATGCTCTTTTTAGGATAATCACCGAGGTACTTTATTTGGTCGATGACTGATTAAAAAAGCCAAATAATGACACTTTTTGTTCCCCGCAGCAAATCTGTGAAGTAGAGACCCAGACTATGTACGTGCCTCCAATCACACTCTATCTCACCCACCATTGATCCCCCCCCTTTTTTTTCCATAAACAAAGTGTGTTCACCCAGTTCGTGTCTGGGCTGCACGACTTCTCCAGCGACCTTTCTCGCGACTCTGGCCGCTCTATCGGCTACGACCACTCGATCGCTTCCCACATTGGCAGCATTCATGATGCATCTGGCGATCTCACCTCCAGCAACCTCGGCTTCTCGGGCTCTTCCATCGGTTCAAACTTGGTTTCCCCGTCTGGCAACAACTGGGTCAGCTCTTCTTCGCCTTCTTCCGTTGGCAGCGCCCAGAGCCTCGCCCAGGCCGCCGGTGGTCTTAACTCTTCCTAAATAGAGAGAAGTGACCCATGTGTTGTGAGTGTTGTATTGCTTGGGAATCTTTTCTCTACCTTTTTTTTAATCCATTTCTTACTCGAGATTTTCAAACTAGTTATCGTTCCGAATAAAACCTGGCAAACTTTTCACCCGGCGCTCGTTTTTATTGAGAAGAAAGTATTTGGTCCTTGGTATTGCTAGTCGATTTTTTTCTTCTTCTTTCATTTTCAACTGTTAGTCTAGTTTGTTTGAAGTTTAGGGAGTTATAATCATACGGTCGTTTCACACCGCGCCTTGACCGACCCACTGCACCCGAACGGTGACAATTACAATGGTGCATATGCATCAGATACTTCCTCGGGTCTTATTGTAAAATCATGAGAGACTGAGTGACAGCTTTAGGGTAACCATCTCACTTACTGACAGATCCATGAACAGGGAAGCCAAAGGGTCTCACAGATATCAGAGCCAGACTATGGCTCCAATCAGTGTTTTTTGATTCGGCAGATTGACGAAAAAACAATGCGATTTTACTATGTATAGAGGGACATCATGGTCTAGATTTTGCTGGAGCTTTTGCCCCAGGCTGTGCGCTACGTTTAGGTAAGATTTATACAGATTTTCGATGTTTCACAGCCTTGTTTGGCGCGCACTGTTGGGACGCTTCTCCACGAATTTCATTATGGATTTCATTATGTGAAATAGCATTGATGCTGCGCACCGTTGGATGATGAACATGGAAACATTTTTGGGCATCAACTCAACATCAATCGCAAAGGAACGAAGTAGGTACCCAATGGGTCCATGGAGACTGATTATTAAATTGGTATTGGAATGCGATGCGTTGCGATATCTTAATCGGGTGAGGAGATGGGTGGATTTTTGGAATTATGGCGGTGATTTGGTGCAGAGTTTGATGTGGCACTGTATTATATCACCTTTTTTGTTAAATCTGCAAGTCAGGTGCTTATTAAACAGGATTCTGAAGGTGCTGTGGGATTCCAAAGGATTCTGCATGGGGCAGGATATTCTGTAGATGACAAAAGGTCAAAGGTTGAATGGTCAGATTGTCATAAAGGTGTCAAGTATGCATACCAAGCATCGGTTCATTTGGTAGTACCGACCGAACGTCTAGCCTAATTCCATGTGTGGGTGACCAAGTCATATACAAGTCACTTGGTATGTCAGTCTTGGCTTGGTACATTCATCATTCACACCTCCCACTGTATCCATAATCCATTCTTTCTTTATTCATTATCCATTATTCCCAACCTGTTTATTCCTTATTTCTCAGCCCATCTTACCTCAGGACATTTTCTATTGTTTTATTCTTGGTTATGACCTTATTGTTTTATATTCAGTCACACTTCTATTGTCTATTTCTCGGTCATACTCTTATTATCTTATTTGGCCACATTTAATTGTTCTATTCTCATTTACATTTCATTGTTCTATTCTTGAGTATTGTGGACTGTGGACAATACTCCCACATACTCTCCATACCTTATTCTTTTCTCTATGTCTTATGCCACCCTGATTCCACATCTCACTTCTTAACCTATATAAGTAGAACATAGATGTACTGTAGATAGTTCCTCATTCTGAATATCAACTTGGCTTATACCTTCTTGCCCTTCCTTCCTCCTGTCTGAAGTCCTTACTTGGGCCCACATCCTTGGCACTCTCCCAAGTTCTTCTTCTCTCTGAAATTAGTGGCATGCATGGAATCTAGGGCACAATGCACGAGTACATTAAAGCCAAGCCACCCTGATCAGTCTACAGGACTTGGCTAATTTGTTTTGGAACCATAAATGAGGTAACCCAAGAACTGTGACAAAACTTTTGGTGTGAAGAAATCCTAATCAAGTTCTCCAACAAGATGATGGCAAGTGGATGCCTGTCCAGATTGATGTCCAAAAAGAATTGTTTAGAGGAGGCCTTGGCAGGTGCCTTTTCAGTTATGTGTAGGAATAATAGTTTGTGTATGTAAACTATTATTCTACCTTTGTCTAGGATTATTTCCATGGATGTTCTATAAATCTGATTTAGTTCTTTTACTATGTTTTTGCATACCTTTTATGTTTTAACTGTCAAGTACATGAACCAGATACCTGGTAACTTGGTACTGCTGACCGAGCAATCAGTCCATAACCATGCACAAAGTAACCAAGCCACATACAAGTCACTTGACCCCTTGGTCTTGGCTTGGCACACCCACCATCCACATTCCTCATTCCACCCCTCATTTACTCCTTCCTCATTCATCATCCATTAATCCCACCCTGTCTACTCTTCATTCCTGAACCCGTTCCACTTCGGGACATTCCATCCTTGTTTTATCCTCAGCCATGACCCTATTGTTTTATAGTCAGTCACTTCCCATTGTCCTATCCTTGGCCACATTTCTATTATCCTACTTTCATTGTTCTATTCTCAGTTACATTCCTTCATTCTATCCTTGATCATTGTGGACAATACCCTCACATGCTCTGCCTACCTTATTGTTCTACATTCCTTATTCCACATCCCGCCTCTTAACCTATATAAGTAGTGCACACCTGTACATACTTCCTCATTCTGGGTGTTGACTAGGCTTAGGCCCCTTTACCTTCCCTTCCCCTGTTAAAGTCTTCTACTTGGGCTGACATCTTTGGCACTCTCCCAAGTATCCCTTCTGTCCCAAATTGGTGGCATGTATGGAGAGAGTAGGGCACAATGCATGAGCATGTTGCAGCCAAAGCCACTACTACCAGCCTGCAGGACTTGGCCTGCTCCCTGCCAGCATCTTTGGCATTACCAAGGCTTGATATTAACCGAGAAACCTTCTATTAAGCACTGACCTTTGGATCAATATACTCAAAAGAAGGAGGCACTGACTTTTGGATCAATGTACTTATGAGAAAGTGGCACTGGCCTTTGGACCAATGTACCAGGAGTGAGTATCACTGACCTTCGGATCAATGTACCTAAGGGTGCTTGATGCACTGGATAATTTGATGGATTGTGGGTCATAGTAAGATTAATTATTAAGTTACGTTTATGCTACAGAAATAGTCTCTATATATACTAATTCTAAGCTGAGTATGTAACTCCCTAATAAGGCAAGACCTTCTAGAAATTAGTGGAGTGTTATAGAAAGGGATGGAAGGTCCTGGAATCCCTTGGAAGTCACTGTGTCACTGTAAGGGCAACCCCGGAGATGCCTGAGGGCTATCACATAGAGCCTAGCAATGGGGGAAATCCTGAGAGGAAAACCTAAGCCCCATTGCTAGCAAGTCCTGCACCCTATATACCCTATACCCACACACCACTTCTCTATCATATGCTCCCCTTCCTCTGGTTCCAGTGGTATGATCTACTGAACACCCATAGGCCCAGCCTCAGGAGTCTGGCCTAGAGCCTTGGTGTCTCGGTTCAGCACACGATGGGAAGGTTAGTTGGTTGTTAGCCCATAAGTGTAAATCTGTTGAGTTCTCCCAGTTCCTATTCCTCAATCCTCTTCTCCATAGGTGTCTCTCCCACTTATGACTGTCGTCCCATTGAGCCAAGACTTTGGCAGACCATATCATGCTCGGCTCAGGAAAATAGACAGATCATCCCCTGACAGTCATCCTTGCAGTCACTAATAATAAAAAGAAAAGAAAATTCTCACAGCTTGTAGTCTTGTGACTGGTCAAGTCACAAAATATTATTAATAAGCCATGCTTCTGGGCTGACCTTTATGTAATATTTATCATATAATCCCAGGAATTTGTTATACAAGTTGTTCTGAGAACTTGACCCAGGAATTTGGTGCCATTTTCTGTGTATTAAGTAATTGACACCCAATTAATGGTTCCTTGTGGGTCTAAATAGAAATAGGCAAAAAAAATATGTTTTTGAGGTTTTTCCTTGGACTTGAGGATCTTATTGTTTAAGAGTTAATTACCATGAGTAATTCACTCTTAAATGGCAAGCTAAAATTTATTATAATTTTTTTGGTAGTCAATTTAAGACTCATTTGTTGAATAATTTTCTGAGTGAGAGAGGTTTGGAATCTAATATACTGATCCTAGTTCATTGGCCCTTCATGTCTAAAAGAGAATTCCCCATTCTGTCAAGTACACATATTGAGTATCTAGTAACTCAGCAATACTGACCGACTGACCCTTACCCACACACCAGTGACAAGTCTTCCATTACCGGTTCATGGCCCTGGCTCGGTACATTTGGTACATCATCTGGTTCACCACTCTCATCACACCCCCTCCATCCTTTGCTATTCCCTCATTCCCCATCCCTTCACTTACCTGTTTCCCCTAGGGACAATTGTTATTCATTTATTATTTGGTCACAGCCCTATTGTTTTATCTTTGGCCAAAATTCCATTGTTCTATTCTCATCCACTCTCTCATTATTTTATTCTTAGCCATATTTCATTATTCTATTCCCACCTACATTTCTTATTCTATTTCTGATCACTGTAGACAATGCCTCCACATGATTCTTCATACCTGATTGTTCTCCATTCTTTATGCCACCCTGTTCCATATCTCACTTCTTAACTTATATAAGTAGCAGATGTATGTAGATAGTTCCTGACTCTGAATATCGACTTGGTTTTCATCCCATTGTCCTCCCTTCTCCCATTGGAAGTCCTTTACTTAGGCCAACACTCTCGGCATCCTCCCAGGTCTGTCAGGGGACTAGTGGTTTATCCCCTTTTCCTTCCTTTATTTCTCTTATTCCTTTGCTTATATTACTTCTTTAATCATATCTCTATCTTCCCTTTTTCTATTTTTACTGTAACCCTTTCTCCTTAATATTCTTCTGTCTTCCTTGTTTACTGTGACAGGTTTGTTATGTCACAGTCACATTAGCTATACAGTCACTGCTTAGGTAAGGGGGTCCTTTGGTTCTTCTCTTCTTGTCAGGAGTCGGGTACTGACGGACTTCGGTACTGCCGAAGGGTGTTGTCGAAAGGTCGGGCAGACTATGGCCAAGTCCTGCAGGCCAAGAGTAGTGGCATTGGCTTCAACGTACTCGTGCGTTGCGCCCTACTTGCCGTGCGTGCCACTGTATTTGCAACAGACAGATACTCAGGGGGATGCTGAAGATGCCGGCCTGAGTCGAGGACTTAACAGAAGGGAAGAAGGTAGAAGGGCCTAAGCCTAGTCGATACCCAGAATGAGGAAGTATGTACATCCATGTCCTACTTATATAGGTTAAGAAGCGACATGTGGAATAAGGAATGTGGGACAACAAGGTATGCAGAGCATGTGGTTGTTGTCTACAATGAACAAAATTAGAACAAGGAATGCAAAACGGGGATAGAACAATAGAGACAGTATAATAGGATCGTGACTCGAAATGGGACAATAAGGAGTGGCCGGATATAAAACAATGGGGTCACGTCCGAGGATAATACAAGGATGGGGAGTACCAAGGTGGAACGAGCCGAGGAGTACGGATGGCGAATGTGCCGAGCCAGGACCGGCGTACCAGGTGTTATGCAGGTAACGCGGGAACTTGGTCGTGGATATAGGATGATTGCTCGGTCGGCACTGCCGGCGGATGGGTCTCGGTACGTGGACTTGACACTTCTGGACCTCCCTACCAGGTAAGCAGCTCATATGTATTTAGCTACATTGTCTTTTCTATATTTACTTCTGGACCTCCCTACCAGTGTGCCCCCTGAGGGTAGAACACCTGAGTAGGTTGCTCTTACAGGGTCTCTCTTCTGTCCAAATTAGTAGCATGCACAGAACAGCAGGGAATAATGCATGAGTACATTGAAGCCTAGCCACTCCAATTGGTCTGCAGGACTTGACCAACTCCCATCCCCACTATCAGCATTACCGAGACTTAACAGTATATTCAGAGTAACACTGCTTTCTATACCACATCAGTTTTTATGATTATGCCCTCACATACTAGATCAACAGCCCACATGGAAGACAATTGGCTTATCCCTACAGTAAATCAACAAAGGGAGCATGAAGCCTCTGGCACCCCACCCCTTCTCATCGGTTATACCTTACCAGCAATCGAACTGTGGCACCTCACCTCTCCCTTTGAGCAAGAACCATGCATCAAAGAGGTAGTCGATGACAACATCGAATATGCAGACTATGACAATGGCAATCAAGAACACCATCTGGCAGAGGATGAACCTGGTTCGGTACACTATGATGTAGATGCCAAAACTGAGGAACAGCCTTAGCAAAATCGATGGGCAGACATGCCTGAACCTCCTCACACTCCGGTAGCCATGCCCCCTCAACCCACAGTTGCATCCCATTAACTTGTCAGGCTTCGGGTACTGTCGGACTTCGGTACTGCTGAAGAATGTCAGGTGGACAATGGCCAAGTCCTGCAGGCCAAGAGTAGTGGCATTGGCTTCAACATACTCATGCATTGCACCCTACTTGCCGTGCGTGCCACCGATTTGAAACAGACAGGTACTTGGGAGGATGCTGACGATGCCGGCCTGAGTCGAGGACTTTAACAGAGGGGAAGAAGGTAGAAGGGCCTAAGCCTAGTCGATACCCAGAATGAGGAAATATGTACATGCATGTCCTACTTATATAGGTTAACAAGTGACATGTGGAATAAGGAATGTGAGACAACAAGGTATGCAGAGCATATGATTATTGTCCACAATGAGTAAAATTAGAATGAAGGAATGCAAAACAGGGATAAGACAATAAAGGATAGGATAATAAAAATATGGCCAAGGATAGGACAATAGGGAGTGGCCGAGTATAAAACAATGGAGTCATGGCCGAGGATAATACAAGGACAGGAAGTCCTGAGGTGAGATGGACCAAAGGGTGAGGATAAGGAGTGTGAATGGTGGATGTACCAAAGCCAAGACCAGTGTACCAAGTGTTATGCATGCGGCATGGATACTTGGTTGCAGATATAGGATGGTCGCTTGGTTGGCATTGCCGAGTGGATGGGTCTCGGTATGTGTACTTGACACAACCCATGGCCACACCCCTGAAACCTGCAGCCACACCACCTCAGCCTGCAGCTATACCACTGTAAGCCAGGCAAGCTCCCTGAGCCAGACCAGTCCCACAGGCCAGGCAGGCTCTGCAAGCCAGGCCACCTCCTAGGGCCAGGGCCCCCATAAACCTGGCTAACAATAATGACCTTTTAAATGCCATTATTGAACTTGGCAGAACTGCCCAGAATCACTGACAGGATGGTCAAGCTGCCAGGATTTGAGAACCAGAACCCTTCGATAGGACCAACCCAAAGAAGTTAAAGGTTTCATCTTCCTTTACAGAATGAACTTCTGCACCCAGCATAACTCATTCCCAGATGATAGGCAAAAAGTCAACTACATGGTCTCCTACCTGAAAGAAACAGCTCTGGAATGTTTCAAGCCTTACCTGATGGGTAACCCCAATATGGAACCTCACTGGACTAGCAATCTGGAGCCTTTTATCGATGAGTTACAGATCAATTTTGGCTCTTGGGACAACAGAGCTGACACTGATATAGCTCTCAAAAAGCTAACTATGCAGGACAACTACAAAGCCACTAGGATTTTTGTGGAATTTTATAGGCTCATGGCTTTTGTTAACTACAATAACAACGCTCTCCTCTGCAAGGCATATATGGCACTACTGAAACACACCAAGGACAGCCTCATCCACTTTGACAAACTCTGTACACTCAACAAACTTCGAAATTGTGTTCAGAGGATCGACATGAGGTATTGGAAATCAAGGGCTGAGCAGTCTGTGGAGGGTAGTAATGAGCTGAAGAAAGATATGAAATCAGACAAGCCTGGCAACAGATCCACTTTGGACAACTGCCAGCAAAATAACAGCAATGATAACAGCAGTAGCAGGGACACATCTAAGAGCAAGGACGGTAAAACTCCTCAGCCCAACCCACCTGAGTATACTAAGACCCTCAGAAAGGATGGCAAGCTCCTCCTGACTGAATGACAGAGATGCATAGATAATAACCTGTGTCTCCTCTGTGCCACCAGTAATCACAAAGTTGCCGAATGTGTCAAGCTTTGGGTACTGATGGACTTTGGGACTGCTGAAGGGTCGGTGTCAAGCATTGGGTACTGATGGACTTCGGTACTGCCCAGGGGTGTTGGCAAAGGGTCAGGTGGACTATGGCCAAGTCCTGCAGGCCAAGAGTAGTGGCATTGGCTTCAACCTACCCGTGCGTTGCACCCTACTTGCCATGCGTGCCACTGTATTTGCCACAGACAGATACTCAGGGGGATGCTGAGAATGCTGGCCCAAGTCAAGGACTTAACAGAAGAGAAGAAGGTAGAAGGGCCTAAGCCTAGTCGATACCCAGAATGAGGAAGTATGTACATGCATGTCCTACTTATATAGGTTAAGAAGCGACATGTGGAATAAGGAATGTGGGACAACAAGGTATGCAGACCATGTGGTCATTGTCCACAACGAATAAAATTAGAACAAGGAATGCAAAGCGGGGATGGAATAATAAAAGACAGGATAATAGAATCGTGACTCAAGATGGGACAATAGGGAGTGGCTGAGTATAAAACAATGGGTCATGTCTGAGGATAATACAAGGACAGGAAGTCCCAAGGTGAAACAGACCAAGGGGTGCGGATGGCAGATGTGCCGAGCCGAGACAGGCGCACCAAGTGTTATACATGCGACACAGGTACTTGGTCGTAGATATAGGATGATTGCTTGGTTGGCACTACCAGCGGATGGGTCTCAGTATGTGGACTTGACAGTTGGGCAGACAATGGCCAAGTCCTGCAGGCCAAGAGTAGTGGCATTGGCTTCAACGTACTCATGTGTTACGCCCTACTTGCCATGTGTGCCACCGATTTGCAACAGACAGATACTCAGGAGGATGCTGACGATGTCGGCCTGAGTCAAGGACTTAACAGAGAGGAAGAAGGTAGAAGGGCCTAAGCCTAGTCGATACCCAGAATGAGTAAATATGTACATGCATGTCCTACTTATATAGGTTAAGAAGTGACATGTGGAATAAAGAATGTGGAACAATAAGGTATGCAGAGCATGTGGTTATTGTCCACAACGAGTAAAATTAGAATGAAGGAAAGTAAAACGGGGGTAGAATAATGAAAATAGAATAATAGGAATGTGTCCAAGGATAGGACAATAGGAAGTGACTGACTATAAAACAATGTAGCTATGGCCGATGATAATACAAGGACAGGAAGTCCTGAGGTGAGACGGACCAAGGGGTGAGGAGTAGGCATATGGGTGGTGGATGTGCCGAGATGAGACCGGCATACCAAGTGATATGCATGCAGTGTGGACACTTGTACATGGACATTGAATGGTTGCTTGGTCAGCACTACCGAATAGACATTCTCGGTATGTGTACTTGACACTTAACCTATATAAGTAGCAGATGTATGTAGATAGTTCTTCACTCTGAATATCAACTTGGTTTGCATCCCCTTGTCTGCCCTTCTCCTATCTAAAGTCCTTTACTTGGGCTGACACTCTCGGCATCCTCCTAGGTCTCTCTTCTGTCCAAATCAGTGGCATGCACAGAACAGCAGAGTGAAATGCAGGAATATGTTGAAGCCTAGCCACCCCAATTGGTCTGCAGGACTTGACTGACTCCCATCTGCACTATCAGCATTACCGAGACTTAACAAGATCCGTCAAATAATTTCACCAGAAAAGGCAGAACTGATTTAGTAGGCAAAGAGTATTTTTGCACAACTCGTGATTCAATAAAGCATTCTGAAGAACCACAATCTAAGAGCATAACAATGTTAGATTGTCTAATCCCACATACTATTCATATCTCTAATAATGTCTTACAAAATAAGACATTATACAAACAGAGCTCTATGAGTAGTATTGGCAATCTGATAACTTACTAAGGCTCTGAACTCAACTTGTATAGACACACATGTCTTCACTCAAGGAGTCAACCTGAAAGGTTACCCATGTGGACTAGATCATGTAGTGGTTAACACCATAGCTATATATACTATAGCCCTGGGTTCAAACCCCAGTCTGGTCGTTCTTTTCACCTCAACAGGTTATGGGCCCTGTGCTTTATCTATAGACATCTACATAACACCACCTATTGTGTTTTGTACTTATCTAGGCCCTCTATCATTGGCTAGCAACTGATCCCTGATCAGAGCCCATCTAGGCACTATAAAAGCACCTCAACAATCACACCAACTTCGCTTTTTTGCCCTATTACAGCTCTCTTTTCCCTTTCCTTCTCCTCAGCTTCTCCCAGCAGTTGCTCAACAACCTGCTAAGGACTTCAGCCAGCCAGTGGTAGGACAGGATCCTTCCTCATTGCCTAGTGTTGCAAAGCCACACCCCTGGCCTAGTCTTTGCTGAGGCCTCTTGTCATCCTTGGGTGCTGGAATCTGTGGTCTGCAGATTCTTAACAGTTCACCTGATTTGTGGCGAGGTTGTGCCATTCTATTCTGAGCCCTGAAGTTCTGAAGTTGTTGAGGAGTAACTGGTGCCATTTGGACCATTTTTACGACCTCTAGGACCCTTAGGACCCTCCTTAGGACCCTCCTTGGCCACTGCTTGGTGTTCCACTTTGTCTTTACATCTTCTGCATTGCATTCTGCCTATACCTGCTCCATTTGTGCATCATTTAAACACGAAATTAAGCGCCCATAGATGAGGCATATCAATCATTCGTTCATTCACCTACAACACACCAATCTTCACACCAACCTATCAGAAAAAACCATGTCTACATCCACCTCCAATGACGATACCACCTCTCCAAAATTTCCCATGCTGTCAGACACAAATTATTATGACTGGGCATTCAATATGACTGCCATGTTACGCTCTCAGGGTTTGTGGATGCTTGTTAATAACAAGAAGAAGTGCCCTTCAGTGTCTGCATATCAGGAAAAGTGGGATTTGGATCATGAGATGGCAGCAGGTCTGATTGCTTCAGCTTTAGAGGCAGGACAGTGTGTGCATGTTCAGGGAATTGAGCATGATCTGGTGAAGATGTGGAATGCCCTTCATAATGTTCATGTACAGAAACAAGCAGGCACTTATCTCAATGCTTATGATGGTCTATTTAATATCAGAAGAGAGCCAGATGAGACAGTCCATTCACTCATTGATCCCTTTGTCACCAAAGACAGCAGTCATCTCCATCACTCCACTCAGTCTGCCATGCTTGCAAACAAGCAGATTCCCTCCCTTCTCTCTGCCCACATTGTCTCTAATGCCAGCTACCTTTGGTGTACTGATTCAGGAGCTTCTGTACATATGACTCCACACTGGCACTGGTTCAAGGAACTCAAACCTCACAAAGTGGCTATCGAATTGGCAGACAACAGTGTGGTATAATGTCTTATTTTGTAAGACATTATTAGAGATATGAATAGTATGTGGGATTAGACAATCTAACACCTCCCCTTAATCCAGTACTATTCAGATCACCAACAGCAACCTGAGCATTGCGCCTGGGGCCCATAATCTGTTGGAGTGAAAAAGTGAAAACTGTGTTATTATGTAAGCTAAATTCAAACTCAGCTCAAAACATCGAAGGTGTAATACATAAAACAAGTCATATCTGGCCAAATACCAGTCATGCATAAATGGAAACATAAAAGGGGACTTCAGTGCATCTCAACAAACAAGAGGAATCTCAGAAATAAGAGAGCAAGTCAAATTAACTATTAAAGAAGTTTTCAAAGTCTCAGAAGTAGAAGATATGCAAGAAATAGGAGAAAGGGCATTCAAGAAGAGCATGTGAGAGAGGCTAATGCAATCCTCAGCTCGTGCATTTCTGAGGTTGCAGTTTATTTTTTTAACTCCATCACCATGTTGTCTTCAGCATTGGTGTTGGACATGCTCACCTTGGTCCTGCATGCTTTCATTGATTTTTTTTTTGTTGTTGTTGTTGTTGTTGTTGCTAGAAGAAGAAGTTGATGATGATTGGGAATTGGATTTGGGGCAGTCTTTGACCATGTGACCTTTTGAAGCACACAAGAGACAGAGTCCCCCATCGATTTGCCTTTGATGTTCTTTGGGCAATAGCTTCCTATCTTTTCCAAGCTTGGATGAAATGTCATTAGCATTGTTGTTATTGTTGGAAGACTTATCATGGCTGTTCTTCTTCCCCCCATTCTTACTCTTCTTGTTGTTTGAGTTGTTAGAATTGGAGGAAGATTGGTTGTTGTTGTTAGGGATAGATTTGGACGAGGACCCGTAAGTTTGTCTTGAGTTCTTGTCAAAAGTCTTTCCAGACCTTAAGCTAGCTAGGCTCAGGTTGAATTTTGCCTAGAATAGTGGGTTCAACGTACTGAAGTGCAGGGCCTGTGAGGTATGAAATGGCATACTGGACCTTCAATGCATCCAACAAAAATGCAAACAGACAGTCTCAAAAGTTCAGCATGCATTGTAAGAAGAATGTGCAAAGCTTAGCTTGGTCAGTGCCATTGTAAACTGCAGGCTCGCAAACCTTAGCATAATGGCCAGGATTGGGATTGGATCTAGGGTGTGGTTGGGCTAATTGGTCAACAAGTGCCTTGACAATTTTATTGGTACTAGAAGTAGAATTAAGAGTTGGATTGGAATTAAGAGTCAGATTGGAAATATGAGTGGGGTTTGGATTTGAAACTTGAGTAGGGTTTGGATTTGCCTCTTTGTCATCGTTATTGTCAATTGGTTCTTCTTCGTCATTGTCCTTGTGTTCAGGAGGAGTGTTCCCACCCAATGGGCCAGCTTTGTAAATCAAAGGTTGTTCTAACAGTTGTTGAAGTGTGGAAATCTCCTACAACTGACTCAGGACTTCTACGATAAAGGGTAGATTATGGACAGTTGATTGAGTATTCATGATGGTTGTAATATGCAAAGATGATATGCAAAAAGAGGTACAATCAGGTGTAGAAGTCAGATAATACTTTTACAATGTGAAGGAATAACATAATCATAATTAAACATAATATCTCCCAAAGGTAAACAATGGCAA
>QLPG01030646.1:0-17745 GCA_003314385.1 Gomphus sp. MG54 | reverse complement strand
GCAGTACCAACCAACCCTTACCCATATCATCCCTCACAGCACCCAGTCTTGGCTCAGTACACTTGGTTCATTACCTGGTTCATTATCCTCACCCCACCCTCCTATTCTTTGTTATTGTTAGGCTTCGGTAATGCCGAAATATCGGTTAAGTCCTGCAAACTGTTCTGGAGTGGCTAGGCTTCAATGTGCTCGTGCAGTATGCCCTGCTGTTCCACGCGCACCACTAATTTGGATGGTAAGAGGTCTCATGAAGATGCTGAGGGTGTCAGCTCAAGTGAAGGACTTTAGAGATGGGAAATGGACAAAGGGGTGTGAACTGATTTGATATTCTGAGTGGAGAACTATCTACATACATCCCGCTACTTATATAGTTAAGAAGCAAGATGTGGAACAGGGTGGCATAAGGAATGGAAACAATAAGGTATGAAGAAACCACATGGAGGCATTGTCCACAGTGATCAGAAATAGAATAAGGAATGTAAGCAGGATTAGAATAATGGAGTATAGCTGAGAATAAGATAATGAAGTGATGGGCAATAATAGAACAATAGAGGATGATCGAAGATAAAACAATAGACAGTGGCCAGGATAATGAGTGGCCATCATGTTGTTCAGGGGGAATAGGTGAAGGGATGGAAGGATAGTGAAAGACAAGACAGATAGGATAGAAGAAGAAGCCTAGACAGCGTACCGGATGTACCGAGCTGAGCCCATGTGATAGTGAGAATAATATGGGTAGAGGACGGGTGGTCGGTCGGTATTACCAAGTATACTGGAGCTCGGTATCAAGGTCTTGACAGTGATTCTTTCATTCCCTGTCCTTTCCCTTGTGTCAAGACCACAATACCGAGCTCCGGTACACTCGGTAATACCAACCAACCAACCAACCTTTACCCATATTATTCTCACTATCACATGGTCTTGGCTTGATACATCTGCTACATTGTCTAGATCACTTCTCCCATCCTATCCGTCTCGTCCCTCACTACCCTTCCATCCCCTCACCCATCCCCCCCCCCAAACATGTGATTACCACCCATTATCCTGATCACGGCCCTATTGTTTTATCTTTGGTCATCCTCTATTGTTCTATTCTCACCCACTACTTCATTATTATATTCTCAGCCATACTCCATTATTCTAATCCCGCTTACATTCCTTATTCTATTCTTGATCACTGTGGACAATGCCTCCATGTGGTTTTTCATACCTTATTGTTCTCCATTCTTTATGCCACCCTGTTCCACATCTTGCTTCTTAACCTATATAAGTAGCAGAATGTATGTAGATAGTTCCTCACTCAGAATATCAAATTGGTTTGCACCCCCTTGTCTGCCTCCCCTATCTAAGTCCTTCACTCAAGCTGACACCCTCAGCATTCTCACAAGTCTCTTTCCTGCCTAAATTAGTAGCACACACGGAACAGCAGGGTGCAACACATGAGCATGTTGAAGCCTAGCCACTCCGAAACAGTTTGCAGGACTTAACCAATATCTCAGCATTACTGAATCTTAACACCTTGCCCGTTTACCCTCAGGACATTCACTATTTGTTGCCACTCACTTGCAGCCCTATTGTTTTATATTTGGCCACCTGTCAAGTGCACGTACCAAGACCCGGTAATTGTTAGTGTCAAGTCCACATACCGAGACCCATCCGCCGGCAGTGCCGACCGAGCAAGCATCCCCTATATCCACAACCAAGTGCCCGCGTCACATGCATAACACTTGGTGTGCCAGTCCCAGCTCGGCACATCTGCCATCCATACCCCTCGGTCTGTTTCACCTCGGGACTTCCTGTCCTTGTACTATCCTCAGTTACAAGCCTTGTCTTATAGTCTGGCACCTCCTATTGTCCTATCTTTGGACACATTCTATTATCCTGTCTTTTATTGTCTTATCCCCACATTGCATTCCTTATTCTAATTTTATCCGTTGTGGACAATGACCACATGCTCTGCATATCTTGTTGTCCCACATTCCTTATTCCACATGTCGCTTCTTAACCTATATAAGTAGGACATGGATGTACATACTTCTTCATTCTGGGTATTGACTAGGCTTAGGCCCTTCTACCTTCTTCTCTTCTGTTAAGTCCTCGACTCGGGCTGGCATCCTCAGCATCCCCCCGAGTATCTGTCTGTTGCAAATACAGTGGCACGCACGGCAAGTAGGGCGCAACGCACAAGTACATTGAAGCCAACGCCACTACTCTTGGCCTGCAGGACTTGGCCATAGTCCGCCCAACCCTTCAGCAACAACCCTCGGCAGTACCAAAGTCCATCAGTATCCGACGCTTGACAGTTAGCAGGGAAGGTCTAGAGACTCTTAACTGTCACATACAGAGAGCAACAATGGCCTTTGGGGCTTGTCAATATGGATGCTAAAGACAAGACCCAAAGGTGTGCAATAGTGCGTCGTTATGGGCGCTTATTTTAAGCGCCATAGAATGCAAATGCAAAAGAGAAAGTGCAAAAGAGAAATAAAGATGCAAGTGTAAAACACAAATGCAGGGGAATAAAATCATAACCCAACAGTAATTTGGCAGTGCCGACCGAGCAGCCATCCTATGTCCACATCCAAGTGTCCACACTACATGCATATCAGTACACTGGTCTTGGCTTGGCACATCCACCACCCACATTCCTTACCATTACCCCTCACATACTCTACGCCACTCATCATCCATTAATCCCACCATGTGTCAAGCGTTGGATTACTGACGGACTTCGGTACTGCCAAGGGGTGTTGTTGAAAGGTCGGGCGGACTATGGCCAAGTCCTGCAGGCCAAGAGTAGTGGCGTTGGCTTCAACATACTTGTGCGTTGCACCCTACTTGCCGTGCATGCCACTGTATTTGCAACAGACGGATACTCGGGGGGATGCTGAGGATGCCGGCCCGAGTCAAGGACTTGACAGAAGAGAAGAAGGTAGAAGGGCCTAAGCCTAGTCAATACCCAGAATGAGGAAATATGTACATACATGTCCTACTTATATAGGTTAAGAAGCGACATGTGGAATAAGGAATGTGGGACAACAAGATATGCAGAGCATGTGGTCATTGTCCACAATGAACAAAATTAGAACAAGGAATGCAAAGCGGGGATAGAACAATAAAAGGCAGGATAATATGATCGTGACTCAAGATGGACAATAGGAAGTAGCCGGATATAAAACAATGGGGACATGTCCGAGGATAATACAAGGATAGGAAGTCCCGAGGTGAAATGGACCGAGGAGTGTGAATGGCAGATGTGCCAAGCCGGGACCGGCGCACCAAGTGTTATGCATGCGATGTGGGCACTGGGTCGTGGATATAGGATGATTGCTCGGTCGGCACTGCCGGCGGATGGGTCTCGGTACGTGGACTTGACACCATGCCTACTCCTCATTCTTCGATCTGCCTCACCTCAGGACTTCCTGTCCTTGTATTATCCTCGGCCATGGCCCCATTTTTTTATAGCCTGGCACTCTCTATTGTCCTATCCCTGGCCACATTCCTATTATTCTATCTTTTATTGTTCTATTTCCATTTGCATTCCTCCATTCTAATTTTACTCGCTGTGGACAATACTCCCACATGCTCTGCATACCTTGTTGTCCCACATTCCTTATTTCACATGTCGCCTCTTGAACCTATATAATTAGGACATGCATGTATATATTTCCTCATTCTGGGTATCAACTAGGCTTAGGCCCTTCTACTTTCTCCTCCTCTGTTAAGTCCTCGACTTAGGCCAGAATCATCAGCATCCTCCTGAGTACCCATCTGTTGCAAATCGGTGGCACGCATGGCAAGTAGGGCACAACGCACGAGAACATTGAAGCCAATGCCACTATTCCCAGCCTGCAGGACTTGGCCATTGTCCACCTGACCTTTTGGCATTCCCAAAGCTTGACACCACCCCCCTATTGTTCTATTCTCCCTCACAATCTTACTTGTTTATTATCAGTTATATTTCACTGTCTTACTCTCGTATTATTCTATTCTAGATTGCTGTGGACAATACCTCCACATGGTTTTCATAACTTATTCTTTTTTCCATGTCTGTCAAGCCCATGATACCGAGCTCCAGTTCACTCGGTAGTACTAACCAATCAACCCTTACCATTTAATCCCACACCAGTGACAAGTCATTCATCACTAGTATGTAGTCTTGGCTCAGTACATTTGGCTTATCATTTGGTTCACTTTCCTCATCTCACCCCCTCTATTCATTGTTATTCTTTCATTCTGTCAAGCTTCGGGTACTGATGGACTTTGGTACTGCTGAGGGGTGTTATTGGAGGATCAGGCAGACTATGGCCAAGTCCTACAGTCCAAGAGTAGTGGCATTGGCTTCAACGTACTCGTGCGTTGTGCCCTACTTGCCATACATGCAACTGGTTTTGCAACAGGCAGGTACTCGGGAGGATGCTGATGATGCTGGCCCAAGTCGAGGACTTTACAGAGGGGAAGAAGGTAGAAGGGCCTAAGCCTAGTCGATACCCAGAATGAGGAAATATGTACATGCATGTCCTACTTATATAGGTTAAGAAGTGACAGGTGGAATAAGGAATGTGGAATAACAAGGTATGCAGGGCATGCAGTTATTGTCCACAATGAGTAAAATTAGAATGAAGGAATGTAAACAAGCATAGAACAATAAAGGATAGGATAATAGGAGTGTGGCTGAGGGTAGAACAATAGGAAGTGCCTGATTATAAAATAAGGGTTGTACCTGAGGATAACACAAGGGCAGGAAGTCGCGAGGTGAGGCGGACCGAAGGGTAAGGACAAGGAGTGTGGATGGTGGATGTATCGAGCCAAGGCCAGTGTACCAAGTGTTATGCATGCTGCGTGGGCACTTGGTCGTGGATATAGAATGGTTTCTTGGTCAGCATTGCCGAGTGGATGGTTCTCGGTACATGTACTTGACATATTCCCCTTCTTTCCCTGTAACCAATTCCCTTTGGGACATTTACTACTCGCCTATTATTCGGTCATGGACCTATTGTTTTTATATTTGGCCATTTTCCATTGTTCTATTCTCACTTACTCTTTTGTTCTTGGTCATACTTCATTGTTCTATTCTCACCCACATTCCTTGCTTGATCATTGTGGACAATACCTTTACATGATTCTTCATACCTTATTGTTCTCTATTCCTTGTGCTACCCTGTTCCACATCTTGCTTCTTAACCTATATAAGTAGCAAATGTATGTAGATGGTTCTTCATTCTGAAAATCAACTAGGTTTATACCTTCTTGTCCTCCCTTATCCTGTCTCAAGTCCTTTACTCAGGCCAACAAACACTCTTGGCACTCTCCCGGGTATCTCTTCTGTCCCAAATCAGTGACATGCATGGAAAGTAGGGTGCAATGCATGAGCACGTTAAAGCCAAGCCACTACAACAGGCCTACAGGACTTGGCCACTCCCCACCAGCATCTATTACTATAATACTTGGCCTACGCATCGTCGGCAGTACCGGTGCCTGACAATGTCTTATGCCACCCTTATTCCACATTCCACCTCTTAGCCTATATAAGTAGCAAATGCATGTACATAGTTCCTCAGTCTGAGTATCAACAAGGTTTATGCCTTCCTGCTCTCCTCCTTCTGCTCAGAAGTCCCTACTTGAGCTGACACCCTCAGCATCCTCTCGAGTATCCTTTCTGTTGCAAGTTAGTGGCACGTACAGGAGGCAGGGTGCAATGCACGAGTACATTGAAGCCAAGCCACCCCGACTGGCCTGCAGGACTTGGCTGATTCCTGATGGTACCTTCAGTGGTACCAAAGCTTGACAAGAGCTGAGTGAGGTAATCTGTAGTATTAGTGATTGGCACAGGTATCCCCCAGGTATATTATGTCTACCCATACCCATACCTGTAAAAACCTGTACCCATAACACACAGGTATGGGTTTTCGTGGGTATGCTTATATAAGCAAGGTTCAGCACTAACTTCGCTTATATAAGTGAGGTTAGCACTGAACCTTGCTTATATAAGCATACCCATTCATGGGTACAGGTTTGGGCCAGGTTGGAAATCCTGACTCTGACCCTTACCTGTGCTACCTGTACCTGCTACCCACGCAGGTTTTCAATACCCACGCCAATCACTATGTAGTATAAAGTTCAGTTGTGGCATCTGTGGGAATTTTTAGATAAGCTAATTGGTCAGTATTTATATAATCCATTCCCACCCTCTCACATCGTGTGTGTCAAGTACACGTACTGAGGTTCCGGTTATTTGGCAGTGCTGACTGAGCAGCCATTCTACATCCATGTCCAAGTGTCCACGCTGCATGCAAGTCACTTGGTATGCCATTCTAGGCTCGGCATGTTCCTCGATCCATTTCACCTCAGGACTTCCTGTCCTTATATTATCCTCGGTCAGGACTCCATTGTTTTATACTCGGCCACTCCCTATTGTCCTATCTTGGGTCACAATTCTATTATCCTATCCTTTATTGTTCTATCCCCGTTCTGAATTCCTTGTTCTAATTTTACTTGTTGTGGACAATAACCGCATGCTCTGCATACCTTGTTGTTCCCCATTCCTTATTCCACATGTTGCTTCTTAACCTATATAAGTAGGACATGCATGTACATATTTCCTCATTCTGGGTATCAACTAGGCTTAGGCCCTTCTACCTTCTTCCTCTCTATTAAGTCCTTGACTCAGGCCGGCATCATCAGTATCCTCCCGAGTACCTGTCTGTTGCAAATCGGTGGCATGCATGGCAAGTAGGGCGCAACATACGAGTACGTTGAAGCCAACACCACTACTCTTGGCCTGCAGGACTTGGCCATAGTCCGCCCGACCTTTTCGTCAACACCCCTCAGCAGTACCAAAGTCCGTCAGTACCCAAAGCTTGACAGTGTGACCAAAAATCCAACCATGGTCATGTGACTGGTTCAGATATCCATGTCTCCTTTCCTTCCCCCACCTGTTAAGTACATGACACCAAGCCTCAGTTCACTTGGTCATACCAGCCAAAAAATCTCTACTGTCTAATCCCACACATAAGTAACAAGACTTGGGGGTGGCGGCCAAGTCCTGCAGACCAATCAGAGTAGCTTGGCTTCAATGGACTCATGCATTGTGTCCTACTTTCCATGGGTGCCACTAATTTGGAATAGATGAGATACCTGAGAGAGTGCTGAGAGTGTCAGCCCAAGTAAGGGACTTCAGACAGGAGAAGGGAAGGCAAGAAGGCATAAGCCAAGTCATTATTCAGAATGGAGAACTATCTACATACATGTGCTACTTATATAGGTTAAGAAGTAAGATGTGAAATCAGTGTGGCATAAGACATGGAGAAAAGAATAAGGTATGGAGACCATGTGGAAGCATTGTCCACAGTGATCTAGAATAGAACAATAAGATGTAGATGAGAATAGAACAATGAAATATGACTGTTATGATTCGGTAACACTGAGATATCAGTTAAGTCCTGCAAACCGTTTCAGAGTGGCTAGGCTTCAATGTGCTCGTGTATTGCACCCTGCTGTTCCATGCGTGCCACTAATTTAAACAGGAAAGAGGCTTGTGAGGATGCTGAGGACATCAGCTTGAGCGAAGGACTTAGATAGGGGACGCAGGCAAGGGGGTGTGAACCGATTTGATATTCTGAGTGAGGAACTATCTACATACATCTGTCAGGAGTCAGATACTGATGGACTTCGGTACTGCCGAGGGGTGTTGTCAAAACGTCAGGCAGACTATGGCCAAGTCCTGCAGGCCAAGAGTAGTGGCATTGGCTTCAATGTACTCGTGCATTACGCCCTACTTACTGTGCGTGCCACTATATTTGCAACAGACAGATACTCAGGGGGATGCTGAAGATGCCGGCCCGAGTCGAGGACTTAACAGGAGAGAAGAAGGTAGAAGGGCCTAAGCCTAGTTGATACCCAGAATGAGGAAGTATGTACATCCATGTCCTACTTATATAGGTTAAGAAGCGACATGTGGAATAAGGAATGTGGGACAACAAGGTATGCAGAGCATGTGGTTATTGTCCACAACGAACAAAATTAGAACAAGGAATGCAAAGCGGGGATAGAACAATAAAAGACAGGATAATAGAATGTGCCCGAAGATAGGACAATAGGAGGTGCCAGACTATAAGACAAGGCTGGTAACCGAGGATAGTACAAGGACAGGAAGTCCCAAGGTGAAGTGGACCGAGGAATGTGGATGGCGGATGTACCGAGCCGAGACCAGTGTATCAAGCGTTATGCATGCTGCGTGGATGCTTGTACATGGATGTAGGGTGGTTGTTCGGTCAGCACTGGCGAATAAACGGGACCTCGGTACGTGTACTTGACAACATCCCACTACTTATATAGGTTAAGAAGCAAGATGTGGAGCAGGGTGGCATAAGGAATGGAGAACAATAAGGTATGGAAAACCACGTGGAGGCATTGTCCACAGTTATCAAGAATAGAATAAGGAATGTAAGTGGGATTAGAATAATGGAATATGGCTAAGAATAAAATAATGAAGTATTGGGTGAGAATAGAACAATAGAGGATGATCAAAGATAAAACAATAGGGCCGTGATCGGCATAATGAGTGGTCATCACATGTTTGGGAGGGAATGGGTGAGGGGATGGAAGGATAGTGAGGGACAGGATAGATAGGATGGGAGAAGTAATTTAGATGATGTACTGGGTGTACCAAGCTGAGACCACATGATAGTGAGAATAATATGGGTAAAGGTCGGTTGGTCAGTTGGTATTACTGAGTGTACTGGAGCTTGGTATCATGGTCTTAACAGTATCCCTCCCTTAGTGGCTGAACCCATGAAGCCAGCGAGTAGGAATTGAATATCAGATACCGACACCTTAACATGATGTCACAAAAGGTTTGGGGTTTGGCACTGGAACGTGACCCTTGCTTCCATAAATATGCATATCACATCACTGTCTATCACAACAAGATGGGTTATGAAACGGATGAAGACAATGCGCAGAAAGCTGAGATGGAAAGGAAAAGGTTGGAGAGGCAGCAGAAGCGAGAGGCTGAGGCTACCCGAATTGCCAAGGCCAAAGCCAAGAAAAGGAAGGATGAGGACATGGCAAAAGTGGCTGCTAATTTAGCAGCGGAGAGGGAAGAGGCTGATAGGAAAGTGGCCAATACTACTGTTGAAGCAGCCAAGAGGGATTGGGAGGAGTTGGAAAAATAGGAGGGGAACCAGGGCCTCAAGGATGCCACTGAGACAGGACCTCCTCCGAATGCTGAGAAACAGGATAAGGTTCCTGAAAGCAGGGGTGCTGGTACTGTGGGGGCTTCTGAGGGTTTGGGAAGACCGGAGGCTTTTCTCCGTAAGAGGGGTAGGAGTACAGGAGTAGGGCCTACTAAGAAAACAAATGTGAGGGGAGTGCTGATGGGGACCAAGGTATGTGGGGATTTATTTTGTTTTGTTATTATTTTCTGATTTTTTTCTCTTTATTAGCCCAAAAATAAGCCAACCTGAGAATGGTTGCCTTCCCTCCATCCTCCTTGCAATCATTGCGAGGAATGCAAGGAGAGTTGTCTAGTGAGGAATGTAGGGGCAGCATGCAGGGGATACAATGCCTGCCATGTGAAGTGCAGCCTGGTGGTGCCTCGGAAGTGCAAGGTTAAGAGTCGGGAAGAGGTAGAGTCGGAGAGGGAGAGTGAGGAAGAGCAGAGCAAAAGGGAGGAAACCCAAGAAGAATGAGAGAAGGAGCAGCCAATGAAGAGGCCAAGAAGGGCTGTCATGATGCGGCCAAGAAGGGCTGTCATGATGTGGCCAAGAACGGCCGTCATGATGCGGCCGAGAAGGGCCATCACAATGCGGCTGAAAAGGGCTGTCACAATGCGGCCAAGAAGGGCCGTCACAATGCAGCCAAGAAGGGCTGTCACAATGCAGCCAAGAAGGGCTGTCACAATGCAGCCTAGAAGGGCCATCATGATGTGGCCAAGCAAGTGGCCGATGGTTCTGAGGCCAAGTGGTCGATCGATGAGTGTGGATATCCCATAGCAAGAAGAGTTGGGCTCCTGGCATGTTGTCAAGATCTGGGAAGACATCCTGCAGGGGCAGGTGATGATGACCAGAGTTTTTCTCCAGATGGTGGAGGGGGTTGAGTACATAGGTCACACCATGGCCTTGATGGGTGAGGACTGGTACAGAGGTTTGGGAATACCGGGTAATATGGGAGTTCTGGAAGAGTCGGATGGGAGTGAGAGTCTGGGAGAGGACCAGTTGAAGGATGATGATGGTGAAGAGGATAAGGGGGAGGATAAAGAAAAGGATGAGAAGATGGTGGTAGATGAGACTATGAAGGATGATTGAGAATAGAGTTTGTTATTGTTTTTTTTAGGTGAAAAGAAAAGAGTGAAAGCATATGAGGAAAAAGGAACAAGTGAATATGCTGGGTTTTTTGACAGATTAGGTCAATATCAGTGGAGGTAAAGAGGGGTTGTGTTTGTAAGAGTTTGGGACAGGGAGTGAATGGGAAGGGATTTCAGGAGAGGGATGCTTTCGGGAGGGGAGTAGTTTGAAGTGTTTCTAGCTGGTCTGTCAAGCTTTGGGTACTGACGGACTTTGGTACTGCTGAGGGGTGCTGTCGAAGGATTGGATGGACTATGGCCAAGTCCTGCAGGCCAAGAGTAGTGGCATTGGCTTCAATGTACTTGTGCATTGCGCCCTACTTGCCATGCATGCCACTGGTTTTACAACAGGCAGGTACTCAGGAGGATGCTGGTGATGCCGGCCTGAGTCGAGGACTGTACAGAGGAGAAGAAGGTAGAAGGGCCTAAGCCTAGTTGATACCCAGAATGAGGAAATATGTACATGCATGTCCTACTTATATAGGTTAAGAAGCAAAATGTGGGATACGGAATGTGAGACAACAAGGTATGCAGAGCATGTGGTTATTGTCTACAATGGATAAAATTAGAATGAAGGGATGCAAAATGGGGTAAAACAATAATGGATAAGATAATAGAGACATAGCCAAGGATAGAACAATAGGGAGTGGCCGAGTATAAAACAATGGAGTCATGACTGAGGATAATACAAGGACAGGAGGTCCCAAGGGGAGATGGACCAAAGGGTGAAAACAAGGAGTGTGAATGGTGGATGTGCCGAGTTGAGACTGGCGTACCAAGTGTTATGCATGTGGCATGGACACTTGGTCATGGATATAGGATGGTTGCTCGGTTGGCATTGCCAAATAAACGGGTCTCGGTACATATACTTAACATGGTTGCCACCCCCCCCTTTAGGTAGATGTCCCATAGTCTACCTCAAGCTGTCAAGTCCATGATACCATGCTCTGATTTACTCTGCAGTACCGACCGGCTGACCCTTACCCATATCATGTGTGGCCTTGGCTTGGTACATTCGGTTCATCATTTGGTTCACTTTCCTCATCTCACCCTCTCTATTCATTGTCATTCATTCATTCCCCGTCCTTCCCCTTGCCTGTTTACCTTCAGGACATTCACTCTTTGTTGCCACTCGGCAGTGGCCCTATTGTTTTATGTTTTGGCCACTCCCATTGTTCTATTCTCACTCACTCTTTTGTCCTCCGCCATACTTTATTGTTCTATTATCATCCACACTCCTTGTTCTATTCTTGATCATTGTGGACAATACCTCCACATGATTCTTCATACCTTATTGTTCTCCATTCCTTGTGCCACTCTGTTCCACATCTCACTTATTAGCTTATATAAGTAGCCAATGTATGTAGATGGTTCTTCATTCTAGAAATCAACTAGGTTTATGCCTTCTTGTCCTCCCTTCTCCTGTCCCAAGTCCTTTACCTGGGCCGACACTCTCGGCACTCTCCCGGGTATCCCTCTGTCCCAAATCGGTGGCACGCATGGGAAGTAGGGTGCAATACACGAGCACGTTGAAGCCATGCCACTATTCCTGGCCTGCAGGACTTGGCCACTCCTCGGCATTCCCGGAGCCTGACACAAGCCGAGGGAACAGAAAGGAGTTGTAGGAGTATGTTAACGTGGATGTATGGGGATGGGAATGGATGGAGATGGATGGAAGAGACCCTGGCCGGATGTGCTGAGAGGTCCCAGCTAAAAACTTGCAAGCCATTCTGGTATACAAGTGTGCACAAGGCGGTTGCATTGACTAGGGCTATTGGCAAGGTTTCCAGGGATGGAACAGGATCCTGGGTGAGGCTTTTGGAGCAGTGGCAAGTGCCGACTGGACCAAAGCCATCAGGACGCACCTAAAAGTGTTAGTGGCATGACGGAACATAGTACTGCCCAATACCCTGTTAATCAACGGATTATAGTGGGTGAGCGAGTTGTGACCGAATATTGCCGACCAATAGATCTAGTGATGTGACAGATGGATGGTTGGACAGCTATTGTCTGGATGGAAGATCTAGTGACATATCTATATATTCAGTGGTAACCGAATGAGCTGTACTGGATCAAAGAATTCTAAATAAAATAATGCAGTAACTATAAATAGATGCTGATGCGATCAAGCATCAGGGTGGGTTATCGGAAAGGTTCGGTAACCAATCAGATGTTGGAAGAAGAGAAGAGAGCATGGAGACATATTAGCATTGATCTAAACCTCACTACTAGCATCTGCTGAGTCAATGCAACTCTCGGTGTGCTCAGAGGCTAGCGGATTGTGGACTAGTCTTCAGTCACCATTGCTGAGTCCATGTCAAGTCCACGTACCGAGACCCATCCGCCGGCAGTGCTGACCCAGCAATTACTCTACATCCACGACCAAGTGCCCGCGTTGCCTGCATAACACTGGCGCGCCGGTCCCGGCTCGGCACATTCGCCATCCGTACTCCTCGGTCCGTTTCACCTCGGGACTCCCCGTCCTTGTATTATCCTTGGACGCGACCCATTGTTTTATATCCGGCCACTCCTTATTGTCCCTTTTCGAGTCACGATCCTATTATACTGTTCTTTATTCTTCTATCCCCGCTTTGCATTCCTTGTTCTAATTTTGTTCGTTGTGGACAACAACCACATTGCTCTGCATACCTTGTTGTCCCACATTCCTTATTCCACATGTCGCTTCTTAATCTATATAAGTAGGACATGCATGTACTTATTTCTTCATTCTGGGTATCGACTAGGCTTAGGCCCTTCTACCTTCTTCTCTTCTGTTAAGTCCTCGACTCAGGCCGGCATCTTCAGCATCCCCCTGAGTATCTGTCCGTTGCAAATACAGTGGCACGCACGGCAAGTAGGGCGCAACGCACGAGTACGTTGAAGCCAACGCCACTACTCTTGGCCTGCAGGACTTGGCCATAGTCCGCCCGACCTTTTCAACAACACCCTTCGGCAGTCCCAAAGTCCGTCAGAATCCGGCTCCTGACAGTCCATTGATGTCTGAGGCATCAGATGCCTGTGAGATGGAGTCGGGAGTGGTGGTCATGTGGGCATTGGTTGCTTTGGGGCATTTGGTGACTTTGTGATTACTGGTGGCATAGAAGAGACACAGGTTATTGTCCATGTGTCTTTGATGTTCGGTTGGGAGAAGTTTGCCATCCTTTCCAAGGGTCTTAGTGTACTTGGGTAGGTTTGGCTGGGGTGTTTTCCCATCTTTGTTCTTAGATGTGTCTTTGCTGCTGTTATCGTTGCTGTTATGTTGCTGGTAGTTGTCCGAGGTAGATCTGTTGCCAGGCTTGTCTGATCTTATATCTTTCTTTGGCTCATTACTGCCCTCCGCAGACTGTTCAGCCCTTCATTCCCAATACCTTATGTCAATCCTTTGAATGCAATTTCGAAGTTTGTCAAGTGTATGGTTTATCAAAATGGAGGAGGCCATCTTTGATACACTTTGGCAGTGCTGTGTATGCCTTGTGGAGGAGAGCATTGTCGTTGTAGTCGACAAAAGCTGCAAGCCTGTTAAATTCCACAAAGAACCAAGTGGCTTTGTGGTTGTCCTGTATAGTTAGCTTTTCAAGCGCCATTTCCGCATCGGCTCTCTTGTCCCAAGAGCCAAAGTTGATCTGTAACTCATTGATGAAAAACTCCAGATTGCTGGTCCAATGGGGTTCCATATTGGGATTACCCATCAGGTAGGGCTCGAAACATTCCAGAGCCATTCCTTTCAGGTAGGAGACCATGTAATTGACTTTTTGCCTATTGTCAGGGAATGAGTTGGGCTAGGTGTGAAAGTTCATTCTGCAAAGGAAGATGAAACCCTTTAACTTCTTTGGATTGGTCCCATCGAAGGGTTCTGGTTCTTGGATTATGGCAGCTTGACCATCTTGTCGGTGGTTCCAGGTGGTTCTGCTGAGTTCGAGAATGGCATTCAGAAGGTCATTATTGTTGGCCAGGTTTATGGGGGCCCTGGCCCTAGGAGGTGGCCTGGCTTGCGGAGCCTGCCTGGCCTGTGGGGCTAGTCTGGCTTGAGGAGCTTGCCTGGCCTGCAGCGGTACAGCTGCAGATGGAGGGGGTGTGGCCGTGGGTTGCGGAGGTGCAGCCACAGGCTGACGGGGTACAACCACAAGTTAGGGAGGTGTGGCTGTCAGAGTGTGGGGAGGTTCAGGCATGTTTGCCTAGCGGTAGTGCTGAGGCTGTTCCTTGGTTTCAGCATCTGTGTTATAGTATACTGAACTGGGTTTGTCCTCTGCCGGATAGGGTTCTTGATTGTCATTATCATAATCTGAATATTCAATGTCATCATTGACAACCTCTTCGATGCATGGTTCTTGCTCAAAGGGGGAGGCAAGACACTGCAGTTCTATTGTAGTAAGGTATAACCAATGAGAAGGGGCGGGGTACTGGAGGCTTCACACTCCCTTCATTGATTTACTGTGGGGGTGAGCCAATTGTCATCCATACAGGCTGTGGATCTAGTGCATGGGGGCATGATCGTAAGAATGGAGGTGGCACGGAAAGCAGTGTCACTCAGAATATTCTGTTATGATTTGGTAATGCTGAGATATTGGTTAAGTCCTGCAAACTGTTTTCGAGTGGCTAGACTTCAACATGCTCGTTTATTGCATCCTGCTGTTCCATGTGTGCCACTAATTTAGACAGGAAAGAGGCTTGTGAGGATGCCGAGGGTGTTGGCTTGAGTGAAGGACTTAGATAGGAGAGGTGGGCAAGGGGGTGTGAACTGATTTGATATTCTGAGTGAGGAACTATCTACATACATCCTGCTACTTATATAGGTTAAGAAGCAAGATGTGGAACAGGGTGGCATAAGGAATAGAGAATAATAAGGTATGGAAAACCATGTGGAGGCATTGTCCACAGTGATCAAGAATAGAATAAGGAATGTAAGTGGGATTAGAATAATGGAATATGGCTGAGAATAAAATAATGAAGTAGTAGGTGAGAATAGAACAATAGAGGACAACTGAAGATAAAACAATCAGGCCGTGATCAGGATAATGAGTGGTCATCACATGTTTGGGGGAGAACAGGTGAGGGGATGGAAGGATAGTGAGGGACAGGATGGATAGGATGGGAGAAGTAATCTAGATGATGTACAGAGTGTGAGTGAAAATAGAACAATAGAAAGCGGCCAAATATAAAACAATAGGGCTGTGACCAAATAATAAGTAAATAGAAAATGTCCCGAGGGGAAGCAGGTAAGGAAAAGGATGGGGGATGGAAGGATAACAAGAATAGAGAAAATGGGGTGAAGGGAGTGAACCAAAAGCTGAGACCATGTACTAGTGAAGAATGACTTATCACTGGTGTGTGGAATTAAACTGTAGGGGTCGTTCAGTTTGTATTACCAAGTGAACCTGTCAAGACCTTGATACCGAGCTCCGGTACACTCGGTAATACTGACCGACCACCCGTCCTCCACCCATATTATTCTCACTATCACATGGGCTCGGCTCGGTACATCCGGTACACTGTCTAGGCTTCTTCTTCTATCCTATCCATCTCGTCTTCCACTATCCTTCCATCCCTTCAACCATTCCCCCTGAACAACATGATGGCCACTCATTACCCTGGCCACTGCCTATTTTTTTATCTTCGGTCATCCTCTATTGTTCTATTCTCGCCCACCACTTCATTATCTTATTCTCAGCCATACTCCATTATTCTAATCCCGCTTACATTCCTTATTCTATTTCTGATCACTGTGGACAATGCCTCCATGTGGTTTCTTCATACCTTATTGTTTCCATTCCTTACACCACCCTGTTCCACATCTTGCTTCTTAACTATATAAGTAGTGGGATGTATGTAGATAGTTCCTCACTCAGAATATCAAATCAGTTCGCACCCCCTTGTCCGTTTCCTATCTCTAAAGTCCCTCGCTTGAGCCAGCACCCTTGTATTAAGGCCCATGCCGCCAAATAAACCCACATTAAACCCCACAACCACCCATACCATTTCCAGGACTTTTCCAATCGCTCAAGACTGAATAACCAATTTCCAGATGTCTGATACATCATTCTGAGGTTCCGTGCTTCTGAACCTCCAAAGACTCCGAAGTCAAGGTTCTGCTCCTTTGATAGGTGACGTGCAGGATCACCGCATACCTCACTCCTTGTTCTTCATTTTATATTGCCCCTTGTACTCTCTTCCCCCCCTTGTCTTTACTCGGTAAAAGATAGTACAAGAACTAGATACATGTATATAAGCCACCGGTCGACTGGACTATTTGCCAGTACGAATATCGACTTAATACTGCATCATAGTTTCTGATTAAGTTCCAGTAAACTTTCCGACTTTCCGAAATTAGGGACAGACAATCGAGGAGGGTGCAACACATAAGTTGAAGCCAAGTCCCTGCGACCTTAAACCACCTGTACCACCCTATACCATGAACAGTCCCAAGACCCCCGGCATTCCTGACTTCCATCCGCCCTGATTCCGATCCCGATTCCGATCCTTTGCCCCCGCTCTTGGAATAGGAATCCCCCTTTCAGAAACCTTTCAGAATCCTCCGAAAACCCTTCCGGAAGTCTCTAGCTAAGCACCGACATGCAGATTTAACACCTCGGCACCCTCATGAGACTCCTCCTACTATCCAAATTTGTGGCACACATGGAACAGCAGGGTGCAACACACGAGCATGTTGAAGCCTAGCCACTCCAGAACAGTTTGCAGGACTTAACCGATATTTCAGCATTACCGGGTTGGGCCGGGGTCACAGGTGCTCACAGCTTGACCCGCACCCACACCCAAGGACACCTGACCCAGTGACCCGTGCAGGTTGGCCTGACCCGTGCATTTCCCTAGTGGTTATTGTCCACAGCGAGTAAATTTAGAATAAGAAATGTAAGACAGGGATAAAACAATAAAGGACAGAATAATAGGACGTGCCCTAGGATAGGACAATAGGAAATGCCCGATTATAAAACAAGGCTGTAGCCGAGGATAACACAAGGGCAGGAAGTCCTGAGGTGAGGCAGACCGAGGGGTGAGGAGTAGGTGTGGGATGGGAATGAGGAATGTGACCAATATGTGCATCTGGCCGAGAACAACTCATTGAATGGCTCGTACTTGGTTACTAATAGAGTATTTTAGTCGGTACCACCGAGTTACCGGATCCTCAGTACGTGTACTTGACAGGATTGGACTGTGCCTTTTTTCTTGTATGGTCCCCGTTGCTTAGTTTTGTTGCTGCTTTGTGATCCAAATAATTTTGCCAATTGTTTTTTCCCTTTTGCAAGCCACTTTTCAAGGCCATTGAGGTCATCCACTGGGACATCATTGTCCACTGACAACTGAGACAAAGTAGATGCTGATAAACTTGAGCTTTGTGAGAAATCTCCACTGAATGATAGGCTTTCAGTTGAATCAGGTTGCGCAAA
>QLPG01030475.1:0-14335 GCA_003314385.1 Gomphus sp. MG54 | reverse complement strand
ATGGGAGCGGGTGGTTGTGGGGGTTAGTGTGGGTTTGTTGAAGGTATGGGCTATAACAATCACTTGGTTGCAGCCTTATTGTTTTATATTCGGCCACTTTTTATTATTATATTCTCACTTACACTCCTACTCATTTATCATCGGTCATATCTCATTGTTCTATTCTCATCTACATCTTATTGTTCTATTCTAGATCACTGTGGACAATACTTCTGCATGGTCTCCATACCTTATTCTTTTCTCCATGTCTTATGCCACCCTTATTCTACATTTTACCTCCTGACCTATATAAGTAGCAGATGCATGTATATAGTTCCTCAGTCTGAGTATTAACTAGGTTTACACCTTTCTGCTCTCCTTCCTTCTGTATAAAGTCCTTTACTTGGGCCAATACTCTCGGTACTCTCCTAAGTATCTTTTTCATTCCAAATCAGTAGCATGCATGGAAAGTAGGATGCAATACATGAGCACATTGAAGCCAAGCTACTATAACCAGCCTGCAGGACTTGGCCAGTTTCTGCCTGCACCTTCAGCATTACTGAGGCCTGACATTACCTGAGCATTGTCTACAAGACGTTGTCCTCTTGCAGAGCCATGCAAAGTGACCAAATTAATGACAATCATAGCATTGTAGTAGGCAATGGAGGTGATGGAATGCAATGCGGTGGCTGATACAGCTATTGGTAACTTGAGCATCCATAAAGAAGAGAACTATAGATATGTGAGTTTTAGGTTGCTGATTTTTCCATGGGCAGGAGAGGAGTTTAATCTGATAGAGTGTCGAGGGGTGAGTGATGATGTGGTCATTCTGGTTGATGAGAGAGATAACATTGCAGCTGTCTTGTGTGGTATCAAATGTAGAGGAATACCATAAACAATGACTGGGAAAGTCTTTTGGGTAACAGAGAGCTGATTAGAGAGTTTAAGGAGCCAGCAGTGCACTGTAGAGGCAAGATATATTTGTTTAGCTTCACTGCAAGTAGTGAGGCAAATATCCCCACTCTGATGTCAACCTGTAGCATGGATTCACAGTGGGATATTCTCTATGTCCTCATTCCCATCTGCATCTGGTGTGTATGATCTTGTTTCAAACCAGCAATTGGCATTTTCAATGGCTCTGGAAATTTCCTCTCCTAGCTTCTCATTAGACAGGCTTGAGAGCACCAGATTGTTGTGATCAGATTGTGCAAGTATGAGGTCAAATTTCATATTGCAGAATAGTGTTTTAGAAGTTGGCTGTAGGACTGTCAGAGTGGGTAAGGTAAGGATGGCTGTATAGGTGTATTTCCCAGTGGGTTGCATGGTGTTTGGAAGGCCTAAGTGGGTAGAGATAGCATCCAGATGCTTATATACTTTAGTTAATTGTAGGTTGTGTGAATCTATGAGCATTGATTAGGCTGTGGAAATGAGGTTGTGGCTTTGGTGCAGGGCATCAAGGGAGATTGTCACTATTTTAGCAGTCTTGGTCTTAGAGAGTGTGATTCTGTATATCAGAGTACTAAGTGTAGGATTATAAGCAACTTAGGCAGTAGTTTACAGAGTTTATAGAGCAATCTATAGAATTTGACTTTTCAGTGTTGTCAACCAATGAGTATTTATTTAGAAATATGCCTATAGGATTTAACTACAATGTAAATAATAAGAAATTCAGTTGTAATACTACATATATTTGTACAGTCAGCTCACCTCCTCAGTGTTGTCAACCACTGAGGAAAAAGGCACACATGGGTGGTGTTTTACCTATATATATGCCTGAGCCAGCCGCTATACCACCTCTTTGGTATGGAGCCAAATTACCAGTCCCTTTCCAGAGAGCCAGCCACACACATTGTGTGATGCTTGTATAAGCGTATGTGAGTAGTATACAATAAACATGAAATAGATCCTTTAATTTTGAGGATAAAAATACAAAATAAATGTCAGAAATTTTAGAATTGAGTTGTACATAAGATAGAATCAAAATCAATAGGAAAAGAAAATATATTAAGATTGACCTCTCAGGGGTGAGATGCATATATACACCCTACAGTCGCAGACACTCAAAGTCCGCCTTTTTGATTCCGAGAGAACGGCTCATGTAAATATTTTAATTTTTAAAGAATCAGACTCACACTGCGAAATGGAGTTGATTTAGCATTTTTTTTGGATTTTTACCGATTTTTTTAGGGGGTGGCCAAATTTTGAGACCAAATTTCATGTATATCTTGCTAATGTAAGTGAGGTTGGCGCCCAACCTCGCTTATATCAGCTGTCTCCACCAGCACAGTGTGCATCATATTCATGTCACATTCAGGTCACATGCAACAGACATGTCAACAATAATGTGTCTCTGAGAAGGGACATGCACAGGTACATTTAGTATTTAACAAAAGTCATGTACTAGAATAGATAATTAATCAACTTCCAAAACATCTTTGCCCCCTATTTTTTTTATCCTCTATTTAGAATCAAGTATCTATAGTCCAACAATTCCAAGAAATCTGAGCCTCCAAAACTGAAGGTCTATAATATCATTCCTCTGCCTGTACTTTTACCTCTTCCAAAGCCTTCATGGCTTTCTCTGAGACACTCCTATGACACTTCTGTTTTCTAACAACCCATGCTGCAGCCTAGCCTGTTAGCCCATTTCTGTAGGCATCAATAAATCTCCAAGACCGATTGATAAATCTCCGAATGACTTCTGGAGGGCAGGAATCAAGAATCTCAAAAGCTTTCTCTTTTGCTACAGTAAAATTTGCTTTTGGTTTCTCCTGATATCTGTATTTACACCATCCCCAGTACTTAGCCATTTAATTAGCTGATGATCTTTATAACACATGATATTGGACTTGCCATTTTAATTGGGTTCAATTCACAGTGAAATTTTGGCAAGAAAATACACTCATAAACCATAGCTTGTGAGCTTTCCCTAGTCTCTGAAAGCTTTCTTATAACACCTTTGGGTCCTGGCTGATTTACTCATCACAGATGGTCCCTTCTTGTACTCCTTGAGTCATTCTGCTTGCAACTTCAATATCTTTAAGCATTCTTTTAGCAAGTAAATCCATACCTGTCTTTATCTTCTCCCTTCTCAATAACTCCTTCTGTATTCTAGAGGGCATCCAGTCAAGATCACTAGGTTCATCATCTTTGATCATGGCACCCATAGCATTGGCTAGATCCAGTGAGTGAAACCCTGACCATTCTTCCAATGCCTCATCTTCTTCTGCATCATCCAGATCAGTGTAATGCTTATCCTTATGTTGTAAGCTTGTTTTCATTGACTCAAAATAGATGAGGAGCTCAAGGTTATTACCATTCTCATCCAATTCAGATTCAAATCTATTGCCTTCAGGACTTGGGGCAGAGGATCAAGGTAGAGTGGGGTTATGAGATGATTCTCTAGGGGCTGGAGATGCTTTGGGCTGGTTCCAAAGTCCAGATAAGTTCCTAGATTGCTTCTGTTTCTTAGATTTTTGGCTAGGCATGATGTTGCTGTAATGAGAGTTTCAGAGTTTAATTATGAAATAATGTGTTGTTGAATGTTGATTTTTTTATAGAATCATATTTGCATACTTAAAAGGAAGCGTTTGGCAATTTTTCAAGATTTTAGGACAAAATTTAGGGGGTGGCCAATTTTTGGAGGTCAAAATGGAAAAATTGCTGAAATCAAGGAATTGGCTCATGAAAATATCATTGTAATAATTCTAAAACATCCATTCTATACTAAAAAAGGTATTCCGATAAATTCTGGAGCTTTAGAAATGGGTCACCAAAATAAGTGGACTTTGAGTGTCCGCAACTGTACACTAAGTTGTTTGAGTATGGTAGCTAATGATGCTACACTAGGCTATCCTGGGAGTTTAACAGGCAGTGACAGTGGTGGTTGGACTGTGAGAGCCATTGGAATCATCCTGAGCACACTCAGACTGGATAGGTGCCAGTTCGAGATATCAGTGAATGGATGGAGCTTATGGTTCAAACATGTTAAGTGTTTGAATATAGGGTAAGTCCTTAAGTAACCTGGCAATGGTGGTGGTTGGAGTTCAAGGAGACCCCATAATACTCCTATAGATGTCTGTAAGATAGAGAAATAAATATATGCTCAGAATAGTATTAATATACTCTAGAGCCAGGTACCTGGATTATGGACCAAGTACCAGGAATTTGGCTCATGCAACTGTGAAGGTGTATAGATTAGTAAGTGAGCACACAGACCATTTATATAGAAAATTATATAAAGAGAAGGGCTTAGTTTACCTATCTTTGCTCTATATAGTGACTTACAAAACCGGTCTAATATTTGGCACTTTTCACTTGCTCTGAATTTTATGGACCAAATAAAAATCTATAAAATCTGAGAATATTCTCACAGATACCCCTGCATCTCAGCTTTCGATTGGTTTCCTCATGTTTATGTAATAATTTTTATTGGTTGAGATATTGCAATTTTTTGACAGAGACTCATTGGACCAGTTTTGTAGCCTTCAAATGTGATGTATGATTATAATTAGAGGTATAGTTATGTTTGTATGGTCACATGACTTGTGTCGGAGTTATAATTGGGTCATGTGATCACAAATAGTTCAACATTGAACAAATAGACCATAACAATCTTCTTCAATAAACTATGAAATCCCTCTCTCCTGTTTAAGTTGACTATATCCTTTCTCAGCTTGATATTGGCCATTCCACCTCTTATATTCAACTCTCCACTAGTGTAGGCCATGCCACCATCTGCAGACTTTGCTCTGAGCACCACCCTGACCTCTCAACAGCTGTTGGAGGAGGCCTATCCAAGCTTTCTCCTGCTAATATTCAACATGCTGTCCACCTTATCAGTTCTCAAAATGCACAAAATGCAGTACAAGTTACCAGGACCCTTCAGGATATCATCAATACACCTCTCTCAACTCAAACTGTATGCAGGGAGCTGAAAGGAGCTGGATTAAAGGCTGTGGTGAAGAAGAAACAGCCTATACTCTCCCAGAGATACAGGAAGGAGAGGTTAGATTTTGCTATTGCTCACCAGCATTCAACTGTAGAGGACTGGAAGAGGGTTGTATGGTCATGAGACAAAGGTCAATAGGCTAGGGTCAGATGGCAAGAAATGGGCTTGAAAGAAGGCAGGAGAGGCTGAGTAATAGACTGGTTGAGGGAATGTTAAAATTTGATAGAGGTTCTGTGATGGTTTGAGGCTGTATGACATAGGATGGGCCAGGATATACTGTTAAGATTGATGGAAGGATGAATAGGGATCTATATATCCAGATTTTAGAGGAGGATCTTTAGTCCAGTCTGGAGCACTATGGTAAAACTTCTGCTAATATTATTTTTCAACAGGATAATGATCCAAAGCATACCTGCAAAAGGCCCAAGGAATGGTTTGCAAACAATTATTTTGAGGTTCTTTCATGGCTAGTATAGTTTCCAGATCTTAATCCAATTGAGCATCTGTTGAGTCATCTGAAGAGGAAGCTTAGAGAGTACAATCAGCCACCAGGAGGGATGATAGAGCTTTGGGAGAGGATACAGGAAGTTTGGGACAAGATAGAGCCTTCAGTGTGTCAGGGATTGATTGAGAGTATGCCTAGGAGGGTTTTAGCTATGCTGAAGGCAAAGGGGGGATATACCAAATATTAATTATAATGAGTTTTTGATTATCTATGGTGTGCATCACTTAGTCATCGCAACTTTGTGATAGGGGCCAAATTGGGGAGGCGACCTCGGATCCGGCGCTTAGCCGGCACTCTGCAAGGGGAGAGGGGGGTGGATTCATTTGATGGAGGAATGGGTGCTTGTGATGTACAACTTCACGTCCAGAAGTTCAGTTCATGAAAATACAAATCCCATAGATGGGTACCGGAGGGTATGGCAGCTCAGTTTGACAATTGATTACATAATAGGCACCTTCCTTATATGGTAATTGGTTACTTAATAGATGCCTTAATAAGGAAACCAGCCAATTTATTCAGTGTCCAATATAAAAACTCAGCAACCAAAGGGCCTTATGGAAATCTGGTTGGTAGGTCTCTCCTGCATATCAAATAGACCATTTACACCTGGTCAGAATATTCCTAACATGATCAGAAGTGCACAAATTCAAAGTTGTGGTGACTAAGTGACGCACACTATAGACAAGAGCAACAAAACTAGTCCAATGAGTCACTGTCAAAATATTGCAATATCTCAACCAATAAAAATTATTACATAAACATAAGGAGACCAATTGAAAGCTGGGATGCAAGGGTATATGTGAGAATTTTCTCAGATTTCATAGATTTTAATTTAGTTTATAAAATCCAGAGCAAGTGAAAAGTGCCAAACATTGGACTAGTTTTGTGAGTCACTGTATTTCTGTTAGGGAACTGGGAATGCTCCCTATTATTTTCTAGTCATCTTTCTGAGACAAATCAGTCTGCAAAATACAAACCTCTCCTAAGGAAAATTTCTACTTAAATCAGTCATATCTTGGCAATAAAAAATATTATAATATTTCCAGTAATTAACTCTTAATTATCAAGGAGATTGAGCCTACAGATAATCATAAAACATCTATATTTTTGCCTATCAATGTGTGGACCCACAATGTACAATAACTATAGAGCAAATTACATAAATCTGTGAAAGTGGCTCCAAACTCCTGGCTCAAGTTCTCAATCCACAATGTACAACAAATTCCTGGACTTATATAATCATAATTACATAAGAAGGTCAGTCCAGAAGCATGACTTCCATAATATTAATATTTTGTGACATGACCAGTCACCAAAGCACTAGTTGTGGGAATATTATATTTCTTTTATTGACAAATGACTACAAGGGTGATACAGTGACCTTACAGGCTTCCAAGGCCTTGCAATTCCTTCCAAACACTTCCACTAGCTTTAGAAAGGAATTGCCTTATCAGGGGGTTATATAATCAGCTTAGAATTAGTATAAAAAGAGGCTAATTCTATAGCATAAAATAATAATTTTTTCACCTATAATAATCTACAGGATTAAATAAGTACCAGAAGCACTCTCATAAGTGGACCAAAGTCTGCTTAGGTAACTGGTCCAAAGACCAGAAGCCACCCTCCACAACAGGTCTGAAGACCTGTTAAATAGGTTTATTCCAAAGAGTAAACCTTAGCTTTTGCTACTGAAGAAGTAGAGGCTAACCTCAAAACTAAAATCTATAAAAACTAGGAAAAGAATTGAATCAGATAAAAAATAGAAAAGTGGAAATAAACCTAAACCAGTCTAGAAATAATAGCTTAACATCCTTAAACTATTAATTCTATATGTAATTAATGAGACACCTGACATTAAATATTATCTTTAGACAAATGACCCAGATCAGAATCAATAAGAATATTTTGCAAGGCTACATGAGATCTCATTAATCTTTATTGTAATACTCTTGCAATAACAGACTACATGAATCTCTGGAGTATAATTTCTTAATTGGATTCTCTATAAAAATAGCCCATGCAGGTGTATTTTGTTGTCCTTCTGCATCTTATTAGAGAACTTACTTTGGTTCACACCAAAGTTTTATCATACTTCTGTTACAATGTAAAGAAAGGACATAGTCATAATTAAAATATTATCTCCCAAAGGTGAAGCAATGGTGAGGTTCTTGTCAAGCCCCGGATACCAAGCTCTGGTTCACTCGGTAGTACCGACCGAACAACCCTTGCCTTTTAGTCCCACACACCAGTGACAAGGCATCCCTCACCAGTAAATGGTCTCGGTCCGGTACATTCGGTTCATCATTTGGTTGACTTTCCTCATCCCATCCCCTCTATCCTTTGTCATTCTGTTATTCCCTGTCCCTCCCCTTGCCTGCTTACCTTCAGGGCATTCACTCTTTGTTGTCACTTGGCAGTGGCACTATTGTTTTATGTTCAGCCACTCCCTATTGTTTTATGTTCTGCCACTCTCATTGTTCTATTCTCACTCACTCTTTTGTTCTGGGTCATAGTTTATTGTTCTATTCTTGCCTACATTCCTTTGCTCTATTCTTGATCATTGTGGACAATACTTCTACATGATTCTTCATACCTTATTGTTCTCCATTCCTTGTGCCACTCTGTTCCACATCTCACTTATTAGCCTATATAAGTAGCCAATGTATGTAGATGGTTCTTCGTTCTGGAAATCGACTAGGTTTACACCTTCTTGTCCTCCCCTCTCCTGTCCCAAGTCCTTTACCTGGGCCGACATTCTCGGCACTCTCCCGGGTATCCCTCTGTCCTAAATCAGTGGCACGCATGGGAAGTAGGGTGCAACGCACGAGCATGTTGAAGCCATGCCACTACTTCTAGCCTGCAGGACTTGGCCTTTACCCGTCTGACCCCTTCGGCCTTCCCGAGGCCTGTCAGTATGTACGGTGCCTGACAGTTCTGAGTAGACTTTGGCTTCAACTTGTGTGTTGTGCCCACCAGACCATACTGGACCCTAATTTTGTAATAGTGAGAGTGGAAATGAAGACTGAAATGGATAGAGGAAGCTTAGTCTAAAATCTTAGTTGATTTTTGACTGAAGAGGGACTACTGAATGTACAAGATCTTATACTACTTGCATATCTACAAGGAGTTGACTAGATTTGTTAAATCCACATGTCAGGCACTTAGTTAAATACTTCCAGAGGGGTTCCCAGGAGATTCTGAGGGGATTCCATGAAGTGGGTCGAAGTTTCAAGGACAATAGGGTTCGGGGTCATGGATTCATAGATAGGAGACAGGAAGACAGAAGGATGGGAAGCACCGGAAACATAGGGTTTGTCATGGTATCAGGGTGATATAATTAGTCATTTGAGTGTTCAAAGTCAGAGAGACTTGGCTTCAACTTATGTGTTGTGCCCTCTTCAATCATCTGTCCCTAATTTCAGAAAGTCAGAGAGTTTACCAGAACTGAATCAGAAACTACAATGCAGATTAAGTCAATATTTTTACCAACAAATAATCCAGTCAACTGGGAGTTTATATACATGTAGCTAATCCTTGTAATATCTATTGCCAAGTAAAGACAAAGGGGGAAGGGAATACAAGGGACTAATAGAAAAAGGAGAACAAGGGAGTGAGGTACGTCATGATCCTGCACATCATTTATCAAAGGAGTGGAACCTAGGTTTCAGAATTGCAGGAGGTTTAGGATTGCAGAACTTTTGGGTTGATGCAACGGAATCACATAAAACAATCATTCCAGGCTTTATGGTCAGAAGGTCCTAGAAAAGGTGCAGATGGTTATGGGGACTAGTATGGGTTTATTGGGAGCATAGGCCATAACAAGATTCTTATAATAGATGAGAAAGTCCAAAGATCATAAAAGCAAGAACAGAATACTATATCCCAATCGACCATGACATTGAGGGGTGACATGTCACCCCAATTCCCAATGGAATTACCCTATAAGGAACATAGCAACAGATTGGATATCAGAGAATAGAAATGGCATAACGGAAATGCAAATAAGGAAAGTGGAGCAGAACATAAGAGGAAAATATTAAAAGTAATAAAGGTAAAGATGGATATGCAAGCATATGGAGGATGGTGTCAAGTACACATACCAAGCATCGGTTCACTTAGTAGTGCCAACTGAATGATCAGTCTAATTCCATGTGCAAGTGACCCAGTCATATACAAGTCACTGTCAAGCGTCGGATACTGACGGACTTTGGTACTGCCGAGGAATGTTGGCGAAAGGTCGGGCGGACTATGGCCAAGTCCTGCAGGCCAAGAGTAGTGGTGTTGGCTTCAATGTACTCATGCATTGCGCCCTACTTGCCGTGCGTGCCACTGTATTTGCAATAGACAGATACTCGGGAGGATGCTGAGGATGCCGGCCCAAGTCGAGGACTTAACAGAAGAGAAGAAGATAGAAGGGCCTAAGCCTAGTTGATACCCAGAATGAGGAAATATGTACATGCATGTCCTATTTATATAGGTTGAAAGTGACATGTGGAATAAGGAATGTAGGACAACAAGGTATGCAGAGCATGTGGTTATTGTCCACAACGGATAAAATTAGAACAAGGAATGCAAAGCGGGGATAGAACAATGAAGGACTGGATAATAGAATCATGACTCAAGATGGGACAATAGGGAGTGGCCGAGTATAAAACAATGGGGTTGTGACCAAGGATAATACAAGGACAGGAAGTCCCGAGGTGAAATGGACCGAGGAGTGTAGATGGCAGATGTGCCGAGTCAAGACCTGTGCACCAAGTGTTATGCATGTGATGCGGGCACTTGGTCGTGGATATAGGATGATTACTCGGTCGGCACTGCCGGTGGATGGGTCTTGGTACGTGGACTTGACAGTCACTCAGTATGTTGGTCTTGGCTTATATTAGGAACTGCTTATACCAGCATGCCTGACTATTCAATTCAGCCCACTCAGCATAACTCAGCTTTCACTTGCCATTCAACCACATGCTCTCAGCCTTCGAATTCAACGCACCTGGTGTATCTATCTTGGTATCACATGCAACTGTCAATATGCTCTACTCATTTACATCAATCCCCACATGGTTGCAAATCCATTTTCACTTCATTTACATTTAATACTTTCTTCATTACATTCTGCTCTACTTTCCTTATTTGCAATTCCATTCTATCTCTGATATCTGATCTGCTACTACATTCCTTATAGGGTAAATCTATTGGGAATTGGGGTGACTGTTACATACCATTGCAATGGTTGGTGAATACATATAACAAATTGCTGTTTAAATAGTGCCCACAGACTAATGCCAGATAACCTGGCATAGTGGCCTTTTGGCCCAGTTGAAAGAACACATCACTGTGGGAATTTGTTGCCTTTCACAATGACACATCACCTCTCAATGTCACAGAGGAGATCAAGATTGGGGCATATTTCTGTTCTCACTTTTCATGATCCTTGGACTTTCTTATCTATCATAGGAATCTAGTCGACTCCTCATAGATTTGAAAGTAGTATAAAGATCTTGTACATTTAGTAGTTCAGTCTTCGGTCAGATAATGTTAGAGACCACATGCCGGCATTCCCAACTATTCATTTCAGCCCACTCAGCCTAACTCTGCCCTCACTCACCTATTTGACTATATGCCCTCAGCCCTCGAACTATATATATGCACCTCATGTATCTATCTTGGCATCACATGCACCTGTCAATACACTCTATTCATTTACATCAATCTCCATATACTCACAAATCCATTTTCACTTCATTTACATTTAATATCCTTTTCATTACATTCCGCTGTAGAGTTGCTCTAGGTAATTAATACCTAAAAGCCTGTATGCACCAGTCCTTTTCTCTGGCAGAGTCTAGCAGTCATTTGGCACAGCTGGAATAGGTTCTGTGACTTGGCAATGTATGAACGAAAATAGAACGTGAGGTGACAGGGATGTGACATGATGAGATGCAAATGTGTCATGCTGACTAAGACTTTGGACTTTGGCTTTGGACTTGAATACAATAGTCTAGAGTAGTCTTGACTTGGACTTGGAGACTTGACTTGGGGCTTAAACTTGTGAACTTGTTATTACAGAGGTGAGCCAGAGCCCTTTATATACAAAAACCAAGCAATGATGCAAAATGATGTGAAAGATTGGCTATGTCAATTGAATGTCAAAGCATGAGAACAAACTATACAAAAGAGGAAACTATGGATAAACTCTAGAGAAATGGTACAGCATCGAGGCTGCATGAATAGGGGCTAGGGGCAAGCCTAGCCCTACTCAGAACCTCACCATTGCTTTGACCTTGGGAGATATTACATTTATTACAACTACATCATTCTTTTATATTGTAACAGTATTATCTGACTTCTATACCTGATTGCACCTTGCATATTACTTTGCATATCACAACCATCATGAATACTTGATCAACTGTCCATAATCTACCCTTCATCATAGAAGTCCTAAATCAGTTGCAGGAGATTTCTGAGCTTTGACAACTGTCAGAACAACCTTCAATTCACAAAGCTGGCCCATCGGGTGGAAACCCTCCTCCTGGACCTCCAGATGATGACGATAAAGAACCAATTGATGAGAACAACATTGATGAAGCAAAACCCCACTCTTAATTCAAACACTAATGCCAACAAGATTGTCAAAGCACTCGTCAAGCAATTAGCCCAACCACTCCCTAGACAAAACCCCAATCCTGGCTATCATGCCAAGATTTGTGAGCCTGAGGTTTATGATGGAACCAACCAAGCTGAGCTTCACACATTCTTCTTGCAGTGCACACTAAACTTTTGAGACCATCTATCTGCCTTCCTGATAGATGTGTCAAGAGTCCAGTATGCTATTTTGTACCTCACAGGCCTTGCACTTCAGTACTTTGAACCTACAATTCTGGGCAAAATCTGGCCCAAGTCTAGTTAGATTAGGGTCTGGAGAGACTTTTAATCTGAACTGGAGACAAACTTCAGACCATTCAACAATGCTGTACAAGCAGAAATTGAACTCAGCAAGATAGTCATGAAAGATCATCATCAAGCATGCTACTTCATCGACTTCACCTGAGCATCCACTCATGCTCAGTGGAATGATGCCACCCTCATACATGTGGCATACAAAGGGTTGGCCAAGCATATTAAGGACAGCCTCTTTCACTTCTCTCAATTTAAATCCCTTGCCAAGCTCAAACAGTTTTCACTCGAGATCAACAGCAGTACTGGGAATGCAAGGAGTACAACAACTTTAGAAATCCTTCGAAACTAAACGCATCCACTTCCAATCACTTCAACTCTAACAACAATAACAATCACTCTTCATTCAATTCTAATAACTCAAACAACAAGAGGAGTAAGACACTATAGCTAAATAATGCTATAGCCCTGGGTTCAAACCCTAGTCTGGTCATTCTTTTCATCTCAACATCATCCTCAGCAATATCTAAAGTTTGCCTAATACCATGAAAATTAGACTTTGGAGGATTGGAAGAGAATGTTGTAGACTAATGAGACAAAAATATGTAGGATTGGGTCAGATGGGAAGGTGTATGTTTGTAAGCAACAAAGGGAACTAGTATCAGACAGGACCATCACACCAACTGTCAAACATAGAGGGGGGAATAACTTGATGGTTTGGGGGTGTATGGGCTGGAATAGGGTGGGGAAGCTGATAGAGGTGTAGGAGAACATAGATATAGTGCATATTGTGAGATTTTAGAGGAGGGAGTAGAGGAGAGCATTGAAAGTTTGGAGATGGCTAAGTGTAAGTATTACTTCCAACAAGACAATGATTTAAAACATACCTCAAATAAGGCATACCAGTGGTTTCTGACAACAACATCATTCACATAAAGTGGCCTATCCAATCCCCTGATCTAAATCCTATTAAACACCTCTGACAACTCAAGGCCAAACTCCAACAATATAACATACCACCCTAATGTTATGGCCCATGCTGCCAAATAAACCCACATTAAACCCCACAACCACCCGCACCATTTCCAAGACCTTTCTGACCGCTCAAAGCCTGAATAAATGCTTTCTGGATTCTGATGCATCAATCCGAGGTTCTATGTTTCCAAACCTCCAAAGATTCCAAAGTCAAGGTTCCACTCCTTTGATAAATGACGTGCAGGACCATCGCATACCTCACTTCCTTGTTCTTCATTTTATATTGCCCCTTGTACTCTCTTCCCCCCCTTGTCTTTACTCGGCAAAAGATAGTACAAGACTAGATACATGTATATAAGTCACCAGTCGACTGGACTATTTGCTAGTATAAATATCAACTTAATTCTGCATCGTAGTTTCCGATTAAGTTCCGATAAACTTTCCAACTTTCCAAAATTAGGGATAGACGATCGAGGAGGGTGTAACACATAAGTTGAAGCCAAGTCCCTGTGACCTCAAACCACTCATACCGCACTATACTATGAACAGTTCCAAGACCCCCGGCACTTCCCGTCTTTCCGTCCCCATTCCAATTCCAATCCCAAACCCGTAACCTTTAGTCTCTCCATCCCTGGAGTATAAACCCCCCCTCAGAAACCATTCGGAACCCTCCAGAAACCCTTCTGGAAGACTCTAGCTAAGCGCCGACATGCAGATTTAACAGTATATTTGTACTCACACTCCTGATCATCATAACACATGAGACCTATCACATGTTTGCAAGCCATGCAGACAATAACCCAGGCATCTGCCCGCCATGCATCTGGCCTCCGAGAACTGTCTGCCCCTGGACCAAGTTTCCAGATGCCTCAGACCCCAGCACACCTCCCAGAGCCTTCATCTGACTCTGGATTCTCGGACGCAGATCAACACCTGCATTCAAATTTGACCAACCCATTTCTTGTGAACTGTCAAGTCCACGTACCGAGACCCATCCGCCGGCAATGCCGACCGAGCAATTACTC
>QLPG01030474.1:0-11249 GCA_003314385.1 Gomphus sp. MG54 | reverse complement strand
TTGGGATGATAGCCTTTGTTGGCAAAGACAGGTGAGACTCCAGTGGTGGCACTGGGAGCATTGTTATAGGCAAACTCTGCAAGGGGTAATAGCAAAGCCCAGTTGTCTTGTTGATAGTTGCAATAGACATGAAGGTACTGTTCTAATTTCTGATTAGTACACTCAGTCTAGCCATCACCTTCTGGGTGATGGCCTGAGGTGAAATGCAACTTCATATTGAGGGCTTTCCCAAGAGAATGCCAGAAGTGGGATATGAATTCCGAGCCTCTATCTGAAGTGACATGAGAAGGAATGTCATGTTTGGAGAATATGTGAAGTACTGTCAAGACCCTGGTACTGAGCTCTGGTATACTTGGTAATACCGACCAACCGACCATCCTCTACCCATATTATTCTCACTATCACATGGTCTTGGCTCGGTACATCTGGTACATCGTCTAGGCTTCTTCTCCTATCCTATCCATCTCGTCCTTCACTATCCTTCCATCCCCTCACCCGTTCCCCTGAACATATGACGGCCACTCATTATCCTGACCACTGCCCTATTGTTTTATCTTTGGTCCTCTATTGTTCTATTCTCACCCACCACTTCATTATCTTATTCTCAGCCATACTCCATTATTCTAATCCCGCTTACATTCCTTATTCTATTTCTAATCACTGTGGACAATGCCTCCATATTGTTTTCCATTCCTTATGCCACCCTGTTCCACATCTTGCTTCTTAACCTATATAAGTAGCAGGATGTATGTAGATAGTTCCTCACTCAGAATATCAAATCAGTTTGCACCCCCTTGCCCACCTTCCTCATCTAAAGTCCTTCGTTCAAGCTGACGCCCTCGGCACCCTCACAAGACTCCTTACTGTCCAAATTAGTGGTGCATACAGAACAGCAGGGAGCAATGCACGAGCACATTGAAGCCTAGCCACTCCAAAATGGTTTGCAGGACTTAACCTATATTTCAGCATCACTGAATCTTAACAAGTACGAAGAATTCTGTGAGTGAGCGGAAGTGATGGTAATGGAAGTGGGAATGAAGATAGACTGTTTGGAAAAGCAGTTGACTATGACTAGGATCGCCATGAATCCCAAGGACATGGGGAGCTATTCGATGAAGTCTATGGATATCAAGTTCCAGGGTTTTTCTGGCACTGGAAGCTGTTTGAGCAATCTGTAGGGCTTATGATGTTGCGATTTATTCTGCATACATATCATACAGGATTTGCAGTAGTCTTTGACTGACCTCATGCCAGGCCAATTGTAGTCACATCTAACAAGGTCTATGGTTTTGTTAATTCCAAAGTGTCCAGAAAGAATATGATCATGCTTATGTTGTAACACATATAAGTGTAAGTCTTGGGCCTCAGGAACGTAGATGCGATCATCAAATAGTGACAGACCATTGGAATTAGTCTGCCACTTCAGGTTGTCATTATTTGCGAGGTGTTTCTGGGCTAAGGGATCAGAGGGAAGATGATGTTTAATATCATTCAGGATATGCTTGGTGTCCATAAAAGTTGAGGCCCTCAGTATGTGTTTGATGAGGCTCGTGGCTCAAAGGGACGTGGTCAACTGATGTTGAGAGAAGATGGGTTGAAGGTTTTGGGGATTAATTGTGGCATAGTTGCTCATCCCCTCCTCAAGGTAGATTAGTGCCCAAACAACCTGGTCTGAAACAAATGATGAGATTAAACTGAGAAAGGTATTCCGACCACCTAGCTTGACGTCTAGTCAACAACTTGGTTGTACAAAAGTACTCCAAGTTCTTATGATCGGTAATGACATTGATAGGGTTGCCAGAACCTTCTAAGTAGTGACACCACTTTTGAAAAGCTTTGAAATTGTGAGCAGTTCTTTATCATGAATGTCGTAATTGAGTTCTGGGGAGGTGAAAGTTTGGGAATGAAAAGCAACAGGATGAAGCTTGCCATCTGGGAAGTGTTGAGAGAGTATAGCTGCTAAAGCATAATCTGATGCATCTGTCTCCACAATCAAGGGCAAATCAGGAGTCCAATGAGTTAAGATGGGGGCAGACATAAATGCCAGTTTCAGCTTATCAAACTCATCTCTACACTCCTCACTCCAGTTCCAAGCCAGATCTTTGCGAGTGAGTCGCGTAAGAGGAGTTGTAATGGAGGAATAGTTGAAAATGAATCTTCGATAGAAGTTTGAAAATCTGAGGAATGATTAGATGTCCTTGACTTTTCGTGGCTCGGGCCATTAAGTGATGCATTTGACTTTGTCTTCCACCATCATAAGACCCTCAGGTGATAGGATATATCTGAGGTATTCTACAGACGTTTGGTGGAAGGAACATTTGTCTTCTCAAGCGTAAAGGTTGTGTTTGTGTAATCATCAAAGAACTTCACAAATGTGTTTAATATGTGAGGATTTGTCATTTCAATAGATGAGGATGTCATCCAAATAGACGATGGTGCAATTGTCTAACAGATTACCAAAAATGTTGTTTATGAAGCACTGAAATGCAGCAGGGGCATTAGAAAGTCCACAAGGCATGCCAAGCCATTCAAAGGATCCATAATGTGTCCTAAAGGCTGTCTTCCATTCATCCCCTTCGGCAATTCAAATGAGGTGGTAGACATGTATGAGGACGATTTTAGGGTATATACAAGCTTTCTTGGGGGTGTTTAAGAGGTTGGAAATAAGGGGAAGTAGATAACGGTCCTTCTTCATAATTCTATTTAGACTGCAAAAGTCTATGCAGAGTCATAGGGAGCCATCCTTAATACATCTGGCCAACCCTTTGTATGCCACATGTGCAAGGGTGGTGTTGTTCCACTAAGTGTAAGTGGAGGCTCTGGTGAAGTCGATGAAGTATCATGCTGCACGATGGGTGTTTTTCATGACTATCTTGCCAAGCTCAATTTCTGCTTGTGCAGCGCTGTTGAATGGACTGAAGTTGATCTCAAGTTCTTGACAAAAATCTCTCCAGACCTTAAGCCAGCTAGGCTCAGGTTGGATTTTGCCTAGAATTGCAGGTTCGAAGTATTGGAGTGTGGGGCCTGTGAAGTACAAAATGGCATACTGGACCCTTGACGCATCTGTCAGGAATGCAGATGGATGGTCTCGAAAGTTCAGCATGCATTGTAAGAAGAATATGCAAAACTTAGCTTGGTTGGTGCCATCATAAACCTTGGGCTCGTGAACCTTGGCATGATGACCAGGGTTGGGATTAGATCTAGGGGTTGGTTGGGCTAATCAATCGATGAGTGCTTGACAATTTTGTCTAAACTAGAAGTGGAATTGAGAGTCAGATTGGAATTAAGAGTTGGATTAGAAACATGAGTGGGGTTTGGATTTGAAACTTGAACAGGGTTCATATTTGCCTCGTCATCATCATTATCGTCAATTGGCTCTTCTTCATCATCGTCCTCGCATTCAGGAGGAGCATTTCCGCCTGATGGGCCAGCTTCACGAATTGAAGGTTGTTCTGACAGTTGTCAAAGTGAGGAAATCTCCTGCAACTGACTTGGGACTTCTATGATGAAGGGTAGATTACAAGTAGTAGATCAAGTATTCATTATGGTTGTGATATATGAAGATGATATGCGAAAAGAGGTGTGATCAGATGTGGAAGTACTATTACATACCATTGCAATGGTTGGTAAATACATGTAACAAGTTGCTCTTTAAATAGTGCCCACAGACTAATGCCAGATAACCTGGCATAGTGGCCTTTTGGCTGAGTTGGAAGAGCACATTACTGTGGGAATTTGTTGTCTTTCACAGTATGCGAGGTTAACCAAAGGTCAGCAGTTCAAATCCCTGTGTGCGCAATAGTTTAGAGGGTTGTTGCAATCACTTGGACCCCAGGAACCCTGGCTTACATGATGGCCCATGATATCATGGGGGTATGCTATGTCAAACAGTAATTAGAGTGCTTGGGGGTGCCACAGACAGGCCTGGGAAACCTGTTAAGATATCATCACTGTGGCACCTCGAGGGCTTGGTATCTAAGGGGAAGGTACTGTTACATACCATTGCAATGGTTGGTGAATACATGTAACAAGTTGCTGTTTAAATAGTGCCCACAGACCAATGCCTAGTGATTGGTGCAGGTATTGGAAACCCGCACAGGTAGCAGGTACGGGTAGCGTGGGTAAGGGTCAGGGTCAGGATTTCCAACCCAGTCCAAACCCGTACCCGCAGGCAGGTACACTTATATAAGCGAGGTTAGCACTGAACCTCACTTATATAAGCGATGGTAGCACTGAACCTCGCTTATATAAGTGCATTTAGCGCTGAATTTTAATGTCCAAATGATGTAGCCAGCATAGGTTCTCACTGGGAATCATGAAAACTCGATTCCGCAACCTGACCACGGTTTCATGCAGGCTCTAGAAACCAACTCACTGAAAATAGGGCTCTTCTAGCCCCAGGTTGCCAGTTCATACTCCAGGCATTGCTGGAACTCTGCCGAACATGCAAGGTTTTCCCTGTCAGTGACTTGGGCCAAAACCTATAGGTTTCAAAAAGTCAATGTTATCCTGCCAGTGGCCCTGCATTTAGGACAGCTACTGGATGGTCAGGATGACTGCCAGCAGTAGAGGCCTGGTCTGGGTAAACTTGCAAGGGTTTCCTGCCACTGTGTTTGGGGTGCTGATTGCAGCTTTTATTGCACCTATCTTTATTTCATCATGCTATGCACAACATGATGATGGCAGGGAAGGTCTAATCAGACTGATAACTGACACACAGAGCAACAAGAGCCTTTGGGGCTTGTCAATATGGAAGCTAAAGACATGTATGTAACAAAGTATCTACTAACCTTTGGGGCTTGTCAATATGGAAGCTAAAGACAAGACCCAAAGGTGTGGAATGGTGCGTCGTTATGGGCGCTTATTTTAAGCGCCAGAACACGCAAATGCAGGAATGAAAAGCACACCATAGCAACACAAAGGTGCAAGAATAAAACACAATGCAAAGGAATGAAATCATACCCCAACACATGAGTACATGGGTAGTCACCAGAGTGCACCCATACCTGTGTACCAGTAAGATATGTCTGGTTGTCAATCCTGTCAAGACCCCTACTGAAAACACATACAGCACATACGGCACGTACAATGCATACGGCGCATATGGCACGTACAACGCATATGGCGCATACAACATGTACGGCGCATATGGCACGTACGATGTGTATGATGCGTACGGCGAATATGGCACGTACAATGCATATGACGCATATGGCACATATGATGCATACGGCACGTATGATGTGTATAGTGCCTACAACGCATACGGCGCATACAGCACGTACAACATGTATGGCATGTATGATGTGTACGGTGCATACAATGCATACGGCACATATGACATGTACGGCACATATGACATGTACGGCGCATATGACATGTATGATGTGTATGATGCTTATGACGCATACAGCACATACAATGTGTACAGTGCATATGGGGCATACAACGTGTATGGCCCATACGCCCCATACAATGCATACAATGCATATGGCGCATACGGCATGTATGGTGCATACAACACGTATGGCGCATACAACATGTATGGCACATACCTCACTGATTCTGCCAGCCTCAGTACTCTTGGCCCCAATCTTGCTGGCCCCAATCCTGTTGCCTCCCACCCCGTGTTCTGCTCACCACCTCATTTGTCTGCACACCTCGTGGGTTGCTTTACAGTCAGGTTTTTTTTTCCTTTGTTTGCTCGGTTTGTCCGTTGTTTTCTGCTTGCTTGCATTATTCACTTGCATTGATTAGTATGTATCTCATGGGCAAGTAATTCTTGACACTATATACCCCCACAATTGAATCGAACCGAACCGCAGATATATAAATCCCATCCCTCTGACCTGACTTCTTTGCTCACCCCCTGGCATGTCATGTCATGCTGTCAGGAACCATATGCTAGCAAGCCGACTATTCAATTCAGCCCACTCAGCCCAACTCCGCTCTCGCTTGCTATTCAACATTATGCCCTCAGCCCACGGACTATATGCACCTCGTGTATCCGTCTTGGCATCACGTGCTCCTGTCAAATCACTCCACTCATTTACGTCACATTCCATATGCTCGCTTTTCCATTCCGTCCTCATTTATGTTTAATATCTTTCATTACGTTTCATTTCATTTTCATCTGTTCACAATTCCGTTCACTCCTTTATATCTGATCTGCTATTACGTCCTTAGGGTAACTTCGTTGGGAATCTGAGTGACACATCACTCAACAATGTCATGGAGGAGATCATTATTGGGACATAGTATTTCTGTTTCTTGCTTTTCATGTTCCTCGGCTTTCTCATTCTATTATAGGAATCTATTCGACTCCTAATAGATTAGAAAGTAGTATAAAATATCTTGTACTATTAGTTCAGTCTTCAGTCAGAAAATCAATCTTGATTTTGACTAAGTTCCTCTGTTCACTTCCATCTCTCTTTGCTTTTATGAAATTTGGGGACCGTGCAATCCAAGTGAGTGCAATGCAAGAACGTTGAAGCCAACCCCAATCCAAACCTCACCAATTGTCTCGCCATTGGGAGATTTAATAATATACAATTACGTCTTTATCATCATTGTAACAGTATTTTCTGACTACCACACTTGATCGCACTTTCTCTTTGCATATCATGACTATCATGAACACCCGCTCTACTACTTGCAATTTACCTTTCATCGTAGAAGTCCCTAGTCAGTTGCAGGAGATATCCTCACTTCGACGGCTGTCAGAACAACCTTCAATTTGCGAAGCTGGCCCGTCAGGAGGGAATGCTCCTCCTGAACCTGAGGATGATGACAAAGAAAACCCTCTCGATGACAACAACAACGACAAACCAATTCAGAACCCCATTCAAGTTTCAAATCCGAACCCCACTCATGTTTCTAATCCTAATCTAACCCTTAATTCCTCGTCCAGTTTGGACAAAATCGTCAAAGCTCTCATTGATTGACTAGTGCAACAACCTGCTAGATCTTCTACAAACCCTGGCCACCATGCCAAGGTTTAGGAGCCCGAGGTCTACGATGGAACAGACCAAGCTAAGCTGCAAACATTATGTTTACAATGCACGCTGAACTTTTGAGACCATCCATCTGCATTCTTGATGGATGCATCAAAGGTCCAATATGCTATCTCGTACCTCACCGGCCCCACACTCCAGTACTTTGAACCCGCAATTCTTGGCGAGATCCAGCCTGAGCCTAGTTGGCTTAAGGTCTGGAGGGACTTTCGTCAAGAGCTAGAGACCAACTTCGGCCCATTCAACAGCGCTGTGCAAGCAGAAATTGAGCTCAGCAAGATAGTTATGAAGGACAACCATCATGAGGCACGATACTTCATCGACTTCACCAGAGCCTCCACTTGTATCCAGTGGAACGATGCCACCCTCGCACATGCGGCATACAAGGGGTTGGCTAGACGTATCAAGGACAGCCTCCTTAACTTCCCTCGTTTCAAAACTCTCACTGAACTCAGACAATATTCACTCGAGATCGACAGCAGATACTGGGAACACAAGGAGTTCGACAACTTCGGAAATCCTTCAAAGCCGAACAGGTCCTCATCCAAATCCAACTCCAACAACAACAACAACCATCAGTCTTCTTCCAACTCCAACAACTCAAACAATCAGAAGAATAAGAAGGGGGGGAAGAAGAACAGCAACGATAAGTCTTCCAACAATAACAACAACGCTAATGACATTGCGTCTAAGCTCGGAAAAGACGGGAAGCTATTGCCTAAAGAATGTCAAAGGTGAATTGACGCAGGGCTTTGTCTCTTGTGTGCTTCAAAAGGTCACATGGTCAAGGACTGCCCCAAATCCAATTCCCAATCCTCATCAACCTCTTCTTCTAACAACAACAAATCCAACAACTCCAACAATAAGAAAATGACGAAAGCACATGCAACCAAGGCAAGCATGTCTGACACCAATGCCAAAGAAAACACAGCATCGGAGTCGAAAAAATGAGCTGCAACCTCGGAAATGCACGAGCTGAGGATTGCATTAGCCTCTCTCATGTGCTGTTCTTGAACGCCCTTTCTTCTAATTCTGCTATTTCTCACATATCTTCTACTTCTGAAACTTCGAAAAGTTCGCTTATACTTAATCTGTCTTGTTCTCTTATTTCCAAACTTCCTCTTGTTACACTCTTAGATTGTGGTTCTTCAGACTGCTTTATTGAATCATGAATTGTGCAGAAATATTATTTGCCTACTAATTCAGTTCCTGCTATTCCGTCGAAATTATTTGACAGTTCTACAAACTCTGTCATTACTCAGACTACGACAATTCTGATCCGATTTCTGACTGGCAAACTTCAGAACATCACCTTCTATGTGACAGCATTGGATGGCAGTTGCTCTGCAGTACTTGGCTTCAACTGGCTCACCCGCTACAATCCATCAATTGACTGGGTACTGGGCAGTATAACCTTCAAGTCTTCGAAACTGACCACCGTTCCAGCACCTCAGGCCTCAACTGCTGCTTCACAGTCCAGCACCCTGCTTCCTAGCAATCCATCACCATCTCCAAAGTTGGAGGCTCCGTGGATAGCCCTAGTTAATGCAGAAGTGTTTGTTTGCGCCTGCAAACTAGAAGGTTTGCAGGCCTTCCAACTCAACCTCACAGATCTCGACAAATACACTTGAGGCTCCACTATGGTTGACTCTTCAGAAAACCTGGATAGCATTAAACAGCATGTTCTAGAATTCTATCATGACTTCGCTGATGTCTTCAGTAAACAGCGCGGTTATTCTTTAGCTCCTCATAGACCCTACGATCTCAAGATCAACCTTGAGGAAGGCACTTTGCCCCCTCTTAATCCCATTTATTCCCTCTCAGTATCCAAACTCCAATCACTACGAGACTTCATCGACGAGCATCTCAACATGGGCTTTATTTGACCCTCAGGCTCATCACATGGGACACCAGTACTATTCGTATGCAAGAAGGATGGCTCCCTGCAGCTCTGTGTAGACTTTTGTGGTCTAAACAGAATCACAAAGAAGGACTGTTATCCACTTCCCCTTATTTCCAACCTCTTAAATGCCCCCAATAAAGCTTGTATATATACTAAAATGGACCTCAGTCACGCCTATCACCTCAGTTGAATTGCAGAAGGGGACAAATGGAAGACAGCCTTTAGGACACGTTATGGATCCTTTGAGTGGCTTGTCATGCCTTTCGGACTTTCTAACACCCCTACTGCATTTCAGCGCTTCATGAACGATATTTTTGGCAACCTTTTAGACAACTACACCATAGTCTATTTGGACGATATCCTCATCTATTCCAACGACGAATCCTCGCATATCGAACACGTTCGTGAAGTTCTACAACGATTATGCAAACACAACTTGTACGCTCGAGAAGACAAATGTTCCTTCCACCAAACATCCGTCGAATACCTCGGATATATCCTCTCACCTGAGGGTCTTACGATGGCAGAAGACAAAGTCAAATGCATCACTCAATGGCCCGAGCCGCATAAAGTCAAAGATGTTCAATCATTCCTCAGATTTGCAAACTTCTATCGGAGATTCATTTTCAACTATTCCTCTATTATGACTCCTCTTACTCGACTCACTGACAAAGGTCTGGCTTGGAACTGGAGTGAGGAGTGTAGAGATGCGTTTAATAAGCTGAAACTGGCATTCACGTCTGCCCCCATTTTAACTCATTGGACTCCTGATTTGCCCTTGATTGTGGAGACAGATGCGTCAGATTACACTTTAGCAGCTATACTCTCTCAACACTCCCCAGACGACAAGCTTCATCGTGTTGCTTTTCATTCCCAAACTTTCACCTCCCCAGAACTCAATTACGACATTCATGACAAAGAACTGCTTGCAATTTTCGAAGCTTTTCAAAAGTGGCGTCATTACTTAGAAGGTTCTGGCAACCCTATCAATGTCATTACCGATCATAAGAACTTGGAATACTTTTGTATAACCAAGTTGTTGACTAGACGTCAAGCTAGGTGGTTGGAATACCTCTCTCAGTTTAATCTTGTCATCCGTTTCAGACCAGGTTGTTTGGGCACTAAGCCTGATTCACTCACAAGACGGTGGGACATCTACCTTAAGGAGGGGATGAGCAACTATGCCACCATTAATCCCCAGAACCTTCGACCCATCTTCTCTCAACATCAGTTGACCACATCCCTTCGAGCTACGAGCCTCGTCGAACCAGTACTGAGGGCTTCAACTCTTATGGACACCGAGTGGATCCTGAACGACATCAGACATCATCTTCCCTCCGACTCCTTAGCCCAGAAACACCTTGCAAATAACGACGACCCGAAGTGGCAGACTAATTCCAATGGTCTGTTGCTATTCGACGATCGCATCTACGTTCCCGAGGCCCAAGACTTACGCTTATGTGTATTACAACATAAGCATGATCATATTCTTTCTGGACACTTTGAAATTAACAAAACCATAGACCTCGTCAGACACAACTACAATTGGCCTGGCATGCGCTCATTCATTAAAGACTACTGCAAGTCCTGCACGACATGTATGCAGAATAAATCGCAACGTCACAAGCCATATGGATTACTCAAACAGCTTCCAGTACCAGACAAACTCTGGAACTCAATATCCATGGACTTCATTGAGCAGCTCCCCGCATCCTCAGGATTCACGGCCATCCTAGTCATAGTCGACCGCTTCACCAAACAGTCTATCTTCATTCCTACTTCTGTTACCATCACTTCCTCTCAGCTCACAGAACTCTTCGTACTTCATGTATTCTCCAAACATGGCATTCCTTCTCACGTCACTTCAAATAGAGGCTCCGAATTCGTGTCCCACTTCTGGCATTCTCTCGGGAAGGCCCTTGACATGAAGTTGCATTTCACCTCAGGCTATCACTCAGAAGGCAACGGCCAGACCAAGCATACTAATCAGACATTAGAACAGTACCTCCGCGTCTATTGCAACTATCAACAAGACAACTGGGCCCCGCTATTACCCCTCGCAGAGTTCGCCTATAACAATGCTCCCAGTGCCACCACTGGAATCTCACCTTTCTTTGCCAACAAAGGCTATCATCCCAATCTCACCATTCATCCCGAACGTGACCTCGCTTCATCACGAGCACAAGACTTCATTGTCAACCTGGATGAGTTGCACCAGCAACTTCAAACCAACATCCTCGATGCTCAACAAATGTACCAATCCTCAGCTGACGCCAAACGACTTCCATCCCCAGACTTCACCATTGGCAATCTCACGTTTATCAAAGCCAAAT
>QLPG01030461.1:0-14616 GCA_003314385.1 Gomphus sp. MG54 | reverse complement strand
CAGACAGAAGAGACCTTGGCCAAATATGCCGAGTGGCACTGCTGACCAAGAGGTCCCAGCTAAAAAACTTGCCTGCTGTTTGGGTATACAAGCATGTATGAGGCAGTTGCATTGACTAGGGCTATTGGCAGAGCTTCCAGCAAATGGAACAGGATCCTGGGTAAGCTTTTGGAACAGTGGCAAGTGCTGACTAGACTGAGGCTATTGGGGAACTGGGAATTCTCCAATATATTGACACAAGACTTCTGAACTGGATCAGCATACAAGATCCAAACCTCTCCTCTAAAGAAAGTCACCCATCAAATCAGTCCGAAAATGACTACCAAAAAAAATATAATAAAACTTTGGCAGGCCATATAAGAGTGAATTACTTATAGTAATTAACTCTTAAATAACAAACCTTCAAGTCCAAGGAAAAACCCTCAAAAACATATACTTTTCACCTATCTCTATTTGGACCCACAAGGAACCATAAGTGGGTGCCAATTACTTAATACATGGAAAATGGCACCAAAGTCCTGGGTCAAGTTCTCAGTCCATATTGTATAACAAATTCCTGGGCTTATATAATGGCTATTACATAAAGGTCAGCCCAGAAGCATGGCTCATTTACTATTAAAATTTTGTGACTTGACCAGTCACAAGACTACAAGCCATGGGAATATTTCTCTTCTTTTATTATTAATAACTACAAGGTGATACTGTGACTTCCAGAGGATTCCAGGACCTTCCATCCCTTTCTGTAACACTCCACTAATTTCCAGAAGGTCTTGCCTTATTAGGGAGTTACATAATCAGCTTAGAATTAGTATATATAGAGACTAGTTCTGTAGCGTAAAAGTAACTTAACAATCTATCTTACTATCACCCATAGTCCATTGGATTATCTTGTGCATCAAGCACCCTTAGGTACATTGATCCAGAGGTCAGTGCCACCCACTCTGGTACATTGGTATGAAGGCCAGTGCCACTTTCTCATAGGTATGTTAATCCAAAGGTCAGTGCCTCCCTCTCTTGAGTATGTTGATCTAAAGGTCAGTGCTTGATAAAGGGTTCTCAGTCAAAACATAAAAGGTACACAAAAAACATAGTAAAAGAACTAAATCAGATTTATAGAACATCCATGGAAATAATCCTAGGCAAGGGTAGAATAATAGTTCATGTACACAAACTATTATTCCTACACATAATTGAAAAGGCACCTGCCAAGGCCCCCTCTAAACAATTCTTTTTGGACATCAACCTGGACAGGCTTCCACTTGCCCATGTCTTATCGGAGAACTTGATTAGACTTTCTTCACACCAAAGTTTTGTCACAGTTCTCGGGTTACCTCATTTATGGTTCCAAAACAGAGGCCATCGGGAGGCACCTAAAAGCATTAGTGGTGTGACAGAATGTAATACTGTCCAATACCCTGTTAATCAATAGATTATAGTGGGTGAGTGAGTTGTGACTGAATATTGCTGACCAATGGATCTGGTGACATGACAGACAGATGGGTGAACTGAGATTGTCCAGATGGCAGATCTAGTAGACATGTCTATATATTCAGTGATAATCAAATTAGCAGTACTGGATCAAGATTTGTAAAGAAGAATAAAAGGGTAGCTGTGAACGGATGCTGATACAATCAAGCATACAAGGTGGGTTGTTAAGAATATTCAGCACCCAAATCAGATGATGGAAGGAAATAAAATGAAGAGGATAGAAAGACATAGCAGCATTGATCTGAGCCTCACTACTGGCATCTGCCGAGTCAATGCAACTCTTGGTGTGCTTAGAGGCCAATGGGTGATAACCTAGTTTTCAGTCACCATTGCTGGGTCTTCAGCATTAGCATCTGAGGCATCAGTTGCCTGGGGGACAGACTTGGGACTGGTAGTTTCAGGGGTTTTCATTGCTTTGGGGCATCTGGCAATTTTGTGAGTTCTAGTAGCACAAAAGAGACACAGGTTGTTGTCCATAGATCTCTGTCGTTCGGTTAGGAGGAGCTTGCCATCCTTGCCGAGGGTCTTGGTGTACTTGGGTTGATTGGACAGAGATTTTTTACTATCCTCGTTCTTTGACATGTTCTTATTGCTGCTGTTATTTCATGTAGGCATAATCATAAGTAAGGCATGGGAAGTAGTTTGATTCTGGGTATACTGTCAAGCTTTGGTACTGCCGAAGATATGGGCAGGGAGTGGCCAAGTCCTTCAGGCTGGGAGTAGTAGCTTTGGCTTCAATGTACTTGTGCATTGTGCCCTACTTGCTGTGCATGTCACCAATTTGAGACAGAGGAGGTACTCAGAGAGTGCCGAAAGTGCTGGCTCGAGTAGAGGACTTTACAGAGGAAAGAGAAGGTAAGGCCTTAAGCCTAGTTGATACCCAGAATGAGGAAGTATGTACATGCATGTCCTACTTATATAGGTTTAAGAAGCGACATGTGGAATAAGGAATATGGGACAATAAGGTATGCAGAGCATGTGGGGGTATTGTCTACAATGAGTAAATTTAGAATGAAGGAATGTAGACGGGGATAGGACAATGGAAATAGAAGAATAGGAATGTGGCCAAGGATAAGACAATAGGGAGTGCCTGACTATAAAACAATAGGGTTGTGGCTGAGGATAAAACAAGGACAGGATGTCCTGAGGTAATGTGGGTCAAGGAATAAGGAGTAAATGGGGTAGAATTAATGGATAGTAAATGGGGCAGAGTGGATAAGGGATAGGGACAAGGAATGTGGATGATGGATGTGCCAAGCTAAGACTGGCATACCAAGTGACTTGCATGTGGCATGGGCACTTGTATGTGGACATAGTCTGACTGCTCAGTTGGCACTGCTGAATTACCAGACACTTGGTACATGTACTTGACAGTGTGGATGAAAATAGAACAATAGAAAATGGCCAAATATAAAACAATAGGGCCGTGACTGAGGAATAAGTGAATAGAAAATGTCCCAAGGGGATATGGGAAAAAAGGAAGGATGGGGAATAAAGGAATAACAAGAATCGAGGGGATGGGATGAAGGGAGTGAACCAAATGATGAGCCAAATGTACTGAGCCAAGACCACATACTAGTGAAGAATGACTTGTCACTGGTGTGTGGGATTAAACGTAAGGGTTGTTTGGTCAGTACTACCAAGTGAACCAAGGCTTGGCATCCTGTACTTGACAATAAGAATGTGGATGGAAAAGTGTTACTTGAGTTGAACATGGGTGGATTATGTGTGGATGTGTCTTGTAAATATGTCTATTGTCTATAACTAGGCACTGCATATTTTAACAGTACCAAGTCTAGTCCCTGTGGAACAAAGATGGACCTCCCCAGAAAAGAAGAGAATTGGATGCAAATACATAGGAACCAATTCAAATCCTACAAGCTCTATAGCTATCAGAATAGTATGATACATTATAATATTTTGTGTATGTGTCATTTATAAATTCCACCACCTCCATCCATGTTTTATTTCACCATCAAATCACATTATTTGTAATGTGTCTCAGACCCTCATTTATGTTCTTTATCCTGTAATTTCTTAACCCCTGTGTAGTTATAGTACTTAAGTATATTTAGTACAATGAATAAACGGTAGCTCCAACAGTCACACGGTGAGTCCAAAGGTGTGCCATGTTTATATTTCAATTTTTCCTGCATTTTGTTTTATTTCAGAGGTCTATTGTTGTTCAAACTAGTTGTCTACTTGACCTCTTAATCGAACAAGTGCGTCTTCATTGTCTTCAAAACGCATGTGATGTTCGAATTTTTGATCTAAAGAGATGACACTGACTTCTGGAGTGCCATGAACGGCAAACCACTGAGCAACTGTATAGTAGACTGTGATTATTGTGGAAATTGTAGACATTGGCATCGATTAGGTCTTGTTGTAGCCGCTGACTTGAGCTGAATGAACTTGAATCCTGGTCACCCAAGTAGTCATTAAACCCACATTATTAGCCTCTACAGAGACTTATTCGTGAAATCCCAAAACACCTCGTTCTTTTGGTAATGAAAGGGGAGCTACCAGACCCTCACATATCCTTGGGCTAGCTCTCAAGCTTTGTTTCCTATGTTTTGTATTTTTTTTCGAGTGCTTATTCGAAAGCACAATTACCAGCTTCTGCAAGGAGATTTTTAACCCGTTCCCAAGTTAGCAGTCCACTGTTAAATTAAAGTCCATGAGAAGATTCAGTAACACCTCGAGTCTAATTTCTTTCAACCAGTTAGACGCATCGATAGTAGTAAAGAAAGGTAAAGACCAGGACATCTCATTTACGGCCAGGTAAATGACCCTCAAACAATATTTGGATTGAGCTTCATATCACGGTTGTTCGTAATTGGGACTTATACCGCAAGACCGAATAAGACAATCATTCGAATGTTGAATAGATAGTGGCCACCCACGACACTCTATCATGTAAAGTAGGTGACAAAGTGGCCAATAGCCTGGAGAATAGCGACTTCACCAACAGTGGTGGGGTATCGATACGTACTTAATATGTGTAAAGTCTGGATGTGTAGCATATTAAAAGGACAATGATGTCCAAGTAACCAGTCAACAAACCAGCGATATTGATCTATGCGTGGGCATAACTGCAGGTCAGACCGGTGTCTTTGTGTACGTAGATCGAGACTTGGTGGGCCTTCGTCTCTTAACATAAACTTCTGTGCCTGTAATGGGGTGAAACCGTTGCTGACTAGGGAAGAGCGAGTTAAACCTTGAACATGAGCTAGCCAACTTGTCAACTCGCTTTTTTCGCAATCCTCCGAGAAAGAGCTTCGCTCAGGTCAACTGAGCAATTCCAAACTGCCCTCACGCCCTGGATTTCTAGTATCTCCAAGTTGCTGAGATTGTGTAACACTAGAGGCAGTGTGCGTCTATAGTATAGACCTCAGCTCTTTAACAGACGAGGTGAATCCAGGAAAACTTGATGGAACCCTCGCTGTATCGAGCATTGAATCTTCTCTTCGGATTGTCCATACGTATGGATCTAAAGAGATGACGTTGGCTTCTAAGGCTCCATGATGGGCAAACCAATGAGCAACCAACTGTGGAGTGAACTGTGATTGCTGTGGAGATTATCAATAGTGGCATGTTTACAATTAATTTGAGCGGAACTTTGAACTTGTTGGGTCATCCGGCGATAATCAAGTATATTCTTAGCAAATCGAAGCGCTTGTTAGAATTAATAGTTAGATCCGGATGATTACCGGATGATAACCGAGTACAGTACCGGTTACTAAGTATAGGCACCTCGATTGTGGCCCAATTCTGCTCCGATTGGGAAAATTCATGTAGTTTTGGAACAAAACAAAGCCAAAAGATCATGAATCTGCAATAATTTATGCATATTATGTAATCATTTCCGATTTTGACAGAAAATGCCGGATTTCTGTATAGCTGCAAGAAGGTCAACATATCACAGAAAGCTAAGCAGCTTACCAGGCTAAAGCTCAATACATCTCAAGCAGCCGGTTAGCATCAATGACGTGTATATATTGTGCCAGTTCCTCTCCTGGCGCCTATAGCATACCCAATATGGCATGTGGCTGTGTCAGTGGCGTGGGAATTCCATATTTTGGGATGGCATAGGACCCCTGAAAATAAAGGAGGGTTCGCCGGGCTCGAACGGCGAAAAGTTCGGACGCGGAAAATGGGGGCCAGGGAAAAAGATTCGGACACAGACAGACCTATCCCAAAGGGGCCAAATTCGTTCGGACAGAGAAGAAATAGAAAAATCTGCCTGGGCCTCTCTCTACCTGGTTTCTACATAGAGATTCATGTAAAAACAATACAATACAAGTTGGACAACTAGAGGCCAGAGTGTGCAAGAGTCATGCATACCTCACACCTTTTTTTCCTCCCTTTGTGATACTTTTCAGGTCCTTTATTGCAATAACCTCAGATATTGCTGTCCAGAAGGTCCCCCACCCAGAGAGGGAACCAAATTTTTGGATTGCTGGGGTGTTCAACAGAACATACACCCTTTAGCCACCCTTCAATAATTGCTGTGTCCAATGCCATAAGCCATTCCTTCAATGGTACCTGTGTGGTCTTCAGTTGATCCTCAGTCCAGTTGGGTTCTTCGCAAACAACACATTATTTTTCTGGGAGTAGGAGATTCACAGCAAAAACAATGGTAGGGAGATGGGTATTGAGAAGAGAGGAAATTGATATATCCCCAAGGTATGATGTGTTCGAATTCCTTTGGGATGTTCTTTTCTCGGTTGGCCATGATTCTGACCATTGTGAGCAGAGGTTGGCCTTCATGGTCAACCAGAATTTTTGAGAGTTGGGTAGACATTCAGGGGTTTGTGTCAAGTGCTTGCAACCAGGATGGAAAAGAACAGAGACATTGGCAGAGTTCATAGAAGTTCGAACACCCACCAGACATAGGTGTGGGCGGGTGGGAAAGTTGCTCGGACTAGGACAGACCTATGTGAAAATCCCGCCCCAAATTTGTTCGGACGTCCGGCGAACCTCCTCCCTTATTTTCAGGGGTCCTGATGGCATTTTTGCAAAAACTTAGACTTATTAAATATTGCTCAGATAGGTCTCAAGGTATGCCTAAAAGGAAGTAAATTGGATTTTCGGAGGCAGAAACATCCGCATAGGGCCCGTGGCGGAGGTCGGTTTTGAGCGTCCGGCACTGTACTTGACTCGAGTACATAGCTCGGGTAACTCGGACATGAGTTACAAGGAGATATAATCAACCCGTGTATTAGAAACTACTAGATAGTTCTTGTACAGGCATATCTAGAGTATATAAAGGCACAAGAGGATGGGAAACATAGTTTAATTTTTCACTCAAGATTTATTTATACTACTACTCTGTAACTACTGCGCTAACGTGACAAACATCCATAAACTAGCAATATCTAGGTAGTTCCAGGTTTGGGAAGGCCATTGAGGCGGAGTAACGATGCCGGTAGCCCGTTCCTACCTCTCCACCTTACGAGCCTTTTCTCAGGGTCTCATATGTCCGACCAGTTCCTAATTTTGACAATTTGAAAATGGTATCATACGACCGACTGCAAGGTTCGAATCGAATGTTCCTTAATACTAGCTCTGTGTTCACTATAGATTGGGGGGGCACTAGGTCAATGGCGACTATTATGCCGATATTTCGACGCTTATCTGTGCTACTCATGTTTGTTACCTATTGATGCATGTGGAACATTGACCCGATTCATGCGAACGCTCCGGTCTGCGCGTTAATCTTCTTCAAATGCTCTCGTGAGTTCCACCACCATGACTCTACAAATTCCACACAGGTAGGTGCCTCGATACAAGGTGGGTAATGTAACATGTACCTAACTTGTCGCTTAGGTTATCTGCTTGTCAGGATAAATTAGAGCCAAACGGATCAGTGCAGAGAGGAATTGGTACACTTGGCGCGCCTAACCGGAATATTGTTTCTGTCACCTTATCTCGAATTTTTTTTCACATGCCTAGCGCCATGTTAGTCATATTTATACCTCCTTCTTCATCTGTACTTTTACGTTTTGCATCGGTTCATATCATTTGACTTGCAATGAGCAGTAAAGAAAGTCCGTTACAAGTTGCTGCACACAAGGAGAAACAGGCCAATGTGGACGAATCTGGTGACGAACCTTCTTCGGTCAGGAATAGTGATGGGCCGGGACTACAGCGTGCACTGAAGAATAGACATATTCAGATGATTGCTCTTGGTTCGTAACAATAGACTTTCCACCTATATCTTCATGACTTTTCTTTCTCGTTGTCTCCATAGGTGGAGTTATTGGCACAGGTGGGTGTGGGAATGGTGGCGATGTATCGTTTCCCATTTGTCTGGGCAGGTTTGTTCCTTAGAACAGCACAAACCTTAGCACAAGGAGGCCCAGGAGGGCTACTCTTCGGCTATGCAACATTCTCGACGGTATGCATTTGTGGTACGTTCAGCAAAAATGTCATTGTGTTGCAGGTTTTTGCTATGGCTTAAGAACATCTCCCCCACTTCATATCTAGTAATGCTCTCGCTTGGGGAACTTGTCACCTTTTTGTTTGCATCGTTTCAACGTATGGTTGATCGATGTCTACAATAACACCTTGATGTTCGTTACAGACCCGTACCTGGCGGACATATATCACTCGCGTCCCGCTTCGTCGATCCCGCTATGGAATTTGTATGTATCAGAATTTAATCCAAATCCTTGTCTCTCTTTCTTCACTCTTCCCTTTTCTTCGTCCCCTCTCCACTCGAAGGCTGTTCCTCTCATTGACATCATTTTAATCCAGGCTATGGGATGGAACTACTGGTACTTCGGCGCTATTACTCTCCCAGGTATGTCTGCAGATAGCAAACCCATAACCCTAATCTCAGTTCAATCCCTTACCACACTATTTTTTCCCCTCATCGGCCCTGATTCTAATGTCAATTATATTTCTGTCTCGTCTTAGCCGAGATTTCGGCAGCGGCGGTGCTCATCAACTGTACGTATGGTTTGATATCTTATTCATAATATAATATGACATTTTCTTGGTGTTCACGCAGACTGGAATAATACCGTTAACGTTCGTGTCCCGTCTCGCCCCATTCAGCCATACACGACTGTAATTGAGCTCTACTGATCGTCTTCCACGCATCTGTTTAGGATGCAGTATGGATAACGATGTGTCTCGTAAGCACATAGGCCTTGCAATATTAATGCTCAGTATAATGCTCATTTGGCAGACTGTGGTCATCATAATCAACTTCTTAGGCCCTCGTGCCTTTGGAGAGGTTCGTTGTTTCTCTATATCCCCATTACTCCTTTCCTTCGATCTCGCCTACCTTTCTTGCTTGCTCACATCTATGTTCCACCTATGATTTTTAGTGTGAATTCTGGTTTGGTGCGTCTTCTCATGTTCCCTGTTGTTTCTGCATTGGTGACCCTAGTCCATCCTCAACATCTTCTGTCGACGCACCAAATTCAAAACAGCATCTATAAAAATCTTAACTATAATCGGTCATTTGAAATCCACCAATTCAACCCTTTTTCATTTTCTTTCTAATTTATTTCTGCGACAGGGTTAATTATCTTGGGACTTGTTATTGACCTTGGGGGAGCTCCGGGCACGTCGTCTCCTTCCTCTGCTGCGCCTCATATCCACATTCATACTTTATCACCTATAGACCACGATCGCCGCGGCTTCCGCTATTGGGTGAGTTGCTAATATCAATCAATGACCACAATATTCAACATTGATATAGCACAACCCCGGACCATTCCCCCAGTTTCTCGGTATCAAGGGTATTAAGGGTAGATTTGTACGTCCATTTTTTGTTCCCTCTTTCGCCTCGTTTCTGAATGCGTGGTGTAGCTAGCGTTTTGGTCGACGCTTATACAAGCTGCATATTCGTTTGTATGTGGCATATCCACTGTATGTTAGTTTGGATGGGCTGATTTGCTCTACTTTACTTTCAACCATTATTCCTTCCTACGTAGCTCGGCACGGAAATTGTCGGCCTCACCACTGCCGAGTCGCGGAATCCTACGCGCACTATTCCTATGGCCATCAGGGGTGTATGGGTACGGATTATGATATTTTATGTGTAAGACGAAATTTGCATCCCTTCTTTCATGTCATCTCTGTTTTGATCGCTGAGATTATATTCACTCGTGCAACCACATGCCACATAATGCATGAAAACATACGTAACTTCACCTCAGATTCGGCGCGTTCGTGAGTGCTTCATTCGTCTGAAATTCAGTATTCCAGGTCACCAATACACATTATCCAACTCGTCCCCTTTTCCAATTTCCGTATTTTCTCAACTTACACCTCCAGATCCTTGGTCTTATCTGCCCTTCAAATAACCCCTCCCTGACGAGGGGGGGCGGCACCGCTGCTGCGAGCGCCTGGGTTATAGCTATCAAGATCGCTGGGATCAAGACCTTACCATCTATTATTAATGCATGTATTTTGAGTCAGTATATTTGTCTCCAATTTGCTCCATTCTTCCATTCCAAATATTTTGCCTCGACTCCTTCCTTCCCTGGGTTTGTCATGTCTGAGCAATTTTGCTTTCTGACACAATCCAAATGCATGGACTGCAGCTTCAGCATGGTCCGCTGGCTCCTCCGACCTCTATATCGCCAGTCGGGTTCTCTACGCCATGGCAAAAAACGGGAAAGCGCCGCGGATTTTTGCCAAGGTGCGTAAGTGCGTGATGCCCATCTCTAAATAGTATGGTGTGTCATATGGCACGGCATGCTCTTGAACAACTGGTGGAAGATTGATTGCCTGTGTACTGATGATAACTGCCTTTATGTTTTCTTATAGACAAACAGACACGGAACGCCATGGACTTCCCTAATTGCATGCTCTTCTGTACGTAGTTTTCTCACAAAAAATGTGCTCAAGAGTTGGATATCAAACTATACTCATTATTTGATCCTCAGATTGGCCTGTTAGGATATATGACAGGTAGGTCTATGCGAGCCATCTTATAATATTCCCCTCCATCGATTACATCTGTCCACTTACCCTCACCCTCCTGCATGCCTTCATTGCAGTTTCCTCGGGTGCATCGACCGTCTTCGGATGGTTCGCGAACATGACTTCAGTTGCTGGGATGCTGAATTGGATTTGTCTTTGTATCACGGCTATTCGGTATGAGTATTTCCTTGTACATTTGAGCACTGCTTCTTGAGAAGTCCTTGTTGACGATGGTGCGTGGCGTGGTTGGTGCCGACAGATTTCGCAGAGGACTCGCTGTATGTTGAATTCCAGCCCCTTTTATACATTTTACAAAAACATATCCGCAACACAGGCGCAAAACATTCCCCTATCTATTCTGCCCTACAGGAGCCGCTTTCAGCCATATGCAGCATGGTACGGGCTTTGGTGGGTTCCTTTCCGTTCTGTTACTGCTTGTCCTTGACATTGGTATCTAACACGTGCTTTGCTTTACCTGCCTCTTCATTTGATACCTGATCAAATGTACCTTCCTGCTCACAGCTGGTCCGTTTTAATCCTTCTCTTCGCAAACTGGGAAGTCTTCCTTCATGACCAATGGGACCGCGCAGGGTTTGTCACGAGCTATTTTGGGGTACCCTTTTTCCTTGTGTGCGTGCTTGAGTCCAATGATTCGCACGGCATATGAGATACATTGTTAATGCTTTTTTTTTTGTGGGGGTGTCGTTAGGTTGTATCTTGGATACAAATGGACGTGCAAGACGCGGATCGTTCCTTGTGCGTGGGTTTGTTTATACTCGTGTGATACATTGTTCATGGTTATCCCTTGTGTGCTGGTGGTGTAGTGGAAGAAATGGACTTTGTAACCGGTGCAAATCGGGTGGACTTAAGCACCCAAATTTGATGACGATGACGCAGGAAGTTGTTGGTTTGAATATAGTGTAGGGTGTGTGGAATGAGTCTTGGATCTCCTAATAGTCTAGGAATGGAGTGGCTGGCTTTGCCGGCTGCATGGCGTAGCAGACTGCGTTGTTCTAGGTATTTGCGACAGTGAATGAGGTAGTGAGCCACTGTTTCAGGTTTCCAGCACACATCGCAAAGTGCGGAATCGGCCGCCCTGATCTTTTTAAGAAATACATTTAGGGCTACGTGCCCCGATCTGAGCTGGATGAGGATGCTGGTGGCCCGTCGTGGCAGTGTGCTGAGAGTCTTGTAGAGGTGCCAGTGCAACAACTTGGGGTCAATTCTGGACATTCTTTCGAACCTGGGTGACTGGGCCCAAATGGCCTTCCATCTGGATAGTGTTGTGGTCTTGCGGGAAGCCTTGAGTGCCAAAATGCTGGCAGGGAGTTTGGGTCAAAGTGAAAGTGGTAGGTCCTCCATACTCGAGCAGACTCCTGTCACCGCCTCCTTGGCAAGCGTGTCTCCCTCTTCATTTCCTGCTATGCCCTTGTGCCCCGGGACCCATTCTAGATACACTTTCAGGGATCTGTGTGACTTCCTCAGGTGCTGGATTTTTGTCATGCACATCGTCCAATAGGTATTGGCCAGAGCAGCTGCACACATCCTGTAGAGATGTGATTACCACCTGATTATCAAGGGCGATGAGTAGAGATCTTATCCTGTGCTGCTTCTTTGCCAGTTCCAATGCTAATATCACCCCCACCAGTTCACCCTCAAATACGGTATGTCTTGAGTCTTTGCCCAGACATAACTGTAGCGATCTGCCAGATGCTGGGATAACTGCAGCAGCTCTGACACTCTTGCTATGGCCAGAACCATCTGTGAAGATTTTTGGATCATCCATCCTCAATCTGATGATTCTGATGGCTTCATCTGCATCCTTGGATATGTGTGCTGTGAATTGTGGTTGCTAGCTGGGATGTTGGCAGGCAGGCCTGATGGTTTCCATGGTGATGGGACTGATATTGAAGTGGTGGAGGAGGTCATGGATGGTGTAAGCGTGGCGGCAGGGGCAATGTCGGAAACTCCTGCATACAGGGTTGTGCAGGGGATGGGACTTAGGGAGTGTGGCCAGACGAAGGGCCTCTTTATAGCATATGTCACTAAGCATGAGCTGAATGGGTGGTATGTCAGAGTGCAACTCAAGGACATCCATAGCAGTAGAGTAGAAGGCTTCTGTCATCAGCTTGCATCCAAGTCTTTGTACCTTTTCCAATTGCCTGGTGTGACCTACTGAGCCTGACTTGCAACTGGTCTCTAGGTGAGTGCTAATGAGGGCATACTATGCCAGGAGGGTGTATTCAACTTTGGGGAGAACCATGGATACGAAGAGACAGCAGACATATGATTCTGGTAGGCCAAACAAGGGTTTGGTATGTCAGTTCACCATCAGCAGTAATTTGATGCCCTTGTCAACTGCCTTTTGGGCATGTTAATGCCAGCATAGTTCCTGGTTATTGTCCACCCCAAGGAGCCTGGCATATGGGATGCAGGGGATGGCTTGGCCTGTGTGATGCCTGGTGAAGTTGTGATTGGTAATGCCTTTCCAACATGTGAGTTTAAGGCATTGAAACTTTGAAATCTCAGCCCTTGAATTGTGTGAAGCGGACAGTGTTCCTGCTTATCTAGTATGTCATTATGCAGTTGATCACATTCTTTGAAAGAGTTGGCCATGGCAACAAAGAAATTGTCATCAACGTAGGGACCTCCATCTTCATTGCAGCCATTGGGGATGGATATCAGGCCATAGTTGTAGATTAGATATAGTATCATTGAGCCTGGCTCTCCTTATCCAATACCATTGTCAATACTAATAATGTCAGATGTAAAATCATCAAAAATTAGCATTATATAGCAGTCCTTCAGCATTGCTGCAAAAAAGTTCACTAATTCTGTTGGATATCCTATCCTTCTCATGTTCTTGAATAGATGGTCTATAGCAGCATTTGGAAAAGCATTAGCTATGTCAAGGAAGATGATTGTAGCTACCTTATTTCTCCTCCAGGTTTCTTTCACTCTGTGTGTCAGGTACAGTGACTCACAAAACTGAGTCAATGTTTGGTGCTTTTGGACTATTCATTGAATAGCTTTGAATGTAAAACATATATGAAAAAGATGTTGGTGCATCAAAGAAATAATCTGATTAGGGCTATGCAACCATTAAAAATTATATAATTCCGATCAGGGGTGATAAAGATATGAGCAATTAAAATCAAGGGCCCATTGACTCAGTTTTGTAAGATGGTGTCAGAACAATCAGAATCTGATGCTCCATCCATTATATAACATGCAACTCTTGATAGATGGTCACTATGGTAACCTTATCTTTCATGAGAACTCAAATCAAGGTATTTAATCCCCTCCAACATGTCCAGAACTTCACTACACTCTAATGCACCCTACTTCCTCTGCTCAAAAAGAAAACATCCTCTCCTTGGCCTCTCATGGTCATTCCACTTGCACTATTGCCTCAAGACTTGGCCTCAGCCAGTGTACATGTTGGAATAGTTTGACTGGCATCTGTACATTGGTTGCCATGTCACATTAGTCACAGATGATTTGTAATTCCTCATCTGTTTGCAACGAGCCATTACCTCCACTCAAGTCAAACAGTTGTCCTTTCTGCAGTTCTTGCTCAGCACCACAGAAATCCAACATAAACAGATCATGGGTTGCTCCCGTTAACCACCGCAGGTGCTGATAGGAACTGTGGAACCTCGAAAGCCCAAACTAGATTGGAGTCTGCCACGACGTTAAACTAGATCAGAGTCCGCTATGATTTTAAACTAGATCGTAGTTCTCCATGACATAAACTAGATTGTAGTCCTCTACAATATAAACTAGACCAGAGTCCCCTATGACTTTAAACTGGAACAGAGTCTGCACTTACTGAAAGTGTACCAGGCTGAGTGAAAGCCTGTTGTAATCAAACTGGGAAGGCGTACCGAGTGAAAGTATACCAGGCCTACTGGAAGCCTGTTCTTCCCACCACCGAGGGGATCTCCAATCTACTCTACTTACAGACCCCTGGATATGCATGTGTAATCAGCATAGGCTCTGGTGATCTGAGATAGAAGTTGAGGAGTTTGGATTTCAGGAGATGCATGAAGAGCAGATGCTGCTCAAGGAGGTGTGTTAGAATAGTTTGACCGGCATCTGTACATTGGTTACCATGTCACATTAGTGTCACGATTCGGTGACGCCGAGATATCGGTTAAGTCCTGCAAACCGTTACGGGGTGGC